>RJWT010036909.1:0-13167 GCA_004365215.1 Cuniculus paca | reverse complement strand
TGTGCTAGCTGTTCCTGTACTATACAATTAAGAAATGGTTCAAATGTAATTTTTTGAATATCTTTCTTTGCCACAATTAGTTAATTGGAAAAGTGAGATGAAAAAGCATTAAAGATTTAATCTTTCTGGTGTGAGAAAGTGAAAGTGTAAATAAGAACCAAAATGCATAATAAACTTCGTGAAATTGGAAGTAATTGTTCAAAGGGAAAGGGAAATTGAGGGAAAGGAGATGGAAGGGAAAAGAAAACATTGAGAAAAAAATAAAATTGAAAACTAGCTTTGTGAATAAGAAGTGGAAGAGGGGTTGAACGGAGGGTAGAGGAATGGGAAGAAAAGAGGAACTAAGATATATCATGTACAGGTACAAATTCCCTATGATGAATGTAATTATCATGTGTATCTAAACTGTATCAATAAACTTAACTATTTAAATAAAAGAATGAGTGCGAACAAAACAGTGCCCGTTCAAATAGGGTATTAGTCATATGTATTCATTTAAATCAGTGAATTCTAAATTTGTAAGTAAACGATGAGTAACACTGTCTTCTGAGAGAAGAGTCCTTTTCTCTCTTCAGTGCAAGCATCCTTTGATCTGTTAGCGTTTTTTCATGTTCTCCTTGGGTCTTGTGGGAGAAGGAAAAGATGAAACACTAGCTCTCATATCTTTACTATTAGTTTTGTTTCCTCTTTGTCTCCTTCCAGGTAAACCATCTACTTTCCAAGGACCTCTGTGAAGCAGCTACATTAGAAGTTTTTCATGTTTGCTCTTGAAGGTGAAATTTTATTTTTTCTCTTGTTTTGATGCCAACCTTCTCTTATAGAATTGGCCGCAGCCCATGTGCCAGAGGTGGCCTTTGGGTTTCCATGGGTGCACTCTTCACTCCCTGTACCTTACTGCCTCCCACCCTCTTGGGGGAAGTTTCCCAGAGCTATGGTTGATAGTTGGCATGTGCTTAAGGACAAACAAAATGACGTGAACCCTACCCCGATTGGCCCACACAACACAAACTGTAGGCTTAGAATAATCAACATTTTTCTGCAAAATACCTAGTTAAAGCTTGAAGAGGGAAAAAGTGAAATGTGAAATTGAGAGTTTTGGGGTTTACCAATAGCCCCACGAAGCTTCTGCCAAATCCCTCAAAAAGGCGGTGGCTCTGTTGTATAGTCTGTCTCCCACTGATCACCGCAAACACTCCTAAATCAACAAAGAGATCTGGAGCTCCAGGCCACTAAACGTCCTCCTTTTTCTTGGTGAAGGTTTTTGTTTTTTTAATACATATTTATCCATTTGAGTTAAAAAGATTGAACTTGGAAAATTTTAATCACCAGCACTAGCTAATGTTCTGTATTTACTTAGTAAAACAATTACTCAGATCTTTAGAAAACATAAAACAGTTGCGATGTGAGTTTGCTCTGTGTCTGTCACCCCAGTCTGCATCGGAGTGAATGTATTTTGCTGAGAGACATTTGAGGAACTTGTGCCACAGGTGCTACCATCCCATCAAAACTCCTTATTGTTACTGGGTTTATCAACCGTGAAAAACTGATGACTAATGTACCAATAGTACATGTGGCTTTCCAAGGAATGTACGAGAATTAAGGAAGTGAATTATCTATGTGTATATTACAAATAAGCAGATAACCACATAAAACCTGTTGCAAAAAAGTCAATAAGGATAACTCCTTAGGGCAAATAAATTAGATTATATTTTTTAAAAATTAAAGGTTAGACATGGTCAACTGTGGAAGATTGTCACTTACAAAGAATGTTATTAGACATTCTTTGGCCTAGGTATGGGCATGTTAGACTTTCAGTTCTGTGTTAAGAAATCTTTGACCTCTTCAATAATGTCTCTGGTAAGGTTCTTCCCCTTACAAATCCAGAGGATAGCTGCACTTATTAGGATTGAGTTGTTTCTACAATCTTTTCTTTCATAGAATTAATTTAGGGATAACCTGCTTGTTTCATTTTTGTTTTTTCTGTTTTCTATATCTAGCATTCCTGTTCATAACTTACTTTCTCATCCTTTGCCTTTTCCTCCATTTTTCAAATTCAGTGGTGGAAGAATAATGGAAGAATGCAACTGTTAACTCCATCTCCAAGACACCTACCTAGAGATCTAGAAAATAGAAGGCTTAGGTCTGTGGGGTATACTGAGAAAAAGAAAACAACAGCAACACCACCACCACCAACAACAATGGATTTCTTACAGGTTCTATCACCTTAGGTAAGCAGGACTTCTATTTATAGTCTACGCAATAGTAGCATGAGGGTTGGGGTGGGGATAAGGCCTCCTCGAGGAGAGTTGCTGCTGATTAAATGAGATTAAACATGTAAAATAAATTAGTACAGTATGCAAATATATTAAATACTTAACAATTCATCTTCCATCCTCTTTGGCAAGATCTTTTCCTAGGAAGAGGAATTCTACATTGCTGTAGAGTGCTCTACAGCAGGGGTCTCCAATCTCCTGGCCACAGACCAATACTGCTCCCCGGATTGTTAGGAACCAAGCTGCACAATAGGAAGTGAGTAGGGGGTAAGCAAGGGAAGCTTCATCTGTATTTACAGCTGATCTCCACTGCTGGCATTGCTGCCTGAGCTCTACCTCCTACAAGGTCAGCTGGGGCATTAGATTCTCATAGGAGCCGCCACCATACTGTGAACTGTGCATGCGAGGGCTCTAGGGCACATACTCCTTTGAATTATACTAACCTCCTTCATTCTCCAGTGGAAGGATTGTTTTTCATAAACCAGTCCCTGGTCCTAAAAGATTGGAGACTGCTGCTCTGTAGCACTGTAAATTGCTTTTAGAATATACTAAAATTCAGGATATAACCGCAATGTTCTTTCTCTTCTCATTAGGAATGAAAAGTATGTGTCAAAGGTAGACAATAGAGATTACTCAGAAGGCAGAGGGAAATGACTCTCAGGCACTTGCACCAGAGCCTGCCTTCTCTTCTCCAGCTTCAGTCCCAGGAGGAAGAACTTTCATGAGGAACCACTGCATGATTTGATCTTTTCTTCTTGAGGAAATGTATCCTCTTGTGAAGGTTTCATTCTTCAGTTTGTATTTCAAAGGACCTGGGTCTTTCTAGTTCTTTTATCTGATTCCAGTTGGTATCCTTAAGATTGAAATCTTTAGTTCTAACTCCAGAGAACTTTCTTCTCCTGTAGTCAAGAAAAAATGAAAAGAAGAATTAGAATGGACCATTCAGTTACAAGTGTGCTGATGTTTGCTGAAAAACTTGGATCTAATGAGACTCAGTGGATGTTGTATCCAATGGGTCTGGGGGCTAAGTGGTCCCCAGACTCATCCTTACTAGGATTCTTTCTCTTTCTCAGATGTAGAAAGAGGAAAAAAGAGTCAGAGAAGACCAGCACAAAGCAAAAGTAATTTTAGTGTAGATATTGCAAGACATGGTAAAAGCCATTCAAGTGGAGGAATGATGATTAGAGCTGAGATACAGCTGAATCTGGGGCAGTTGTCCTGTTTTATGGGGCAGGGATCCCATCTCCACCCTTGAGGGTCGACACTCAATTGACGGGATACTGGGCTTGTTGCTAGGGATTTGGTCTTGTGGGCTAATAGGGGATTTTGGGAAGGCATGACAACCTGCACCACGAGGGACAGTGCTGCCTGCACAGAGGCAGGTGTCAAAACCACAACATGTCAGCGTAAACCACAAAGCTACTTGAAAACTGCTTGTTGCTCATAGCCACACAGAGGCTGCTTTTTCTGCCCTCTAAAAGGGGTTTGGGTCGTTTAACTCTCCCCAAAGGTCGCTTCTGTCCCTGCAGTGGGCCTCCTTTCCTTGGCTCAGGTGTGGCAGGGAGGAAAGCCAGGCGAGGCCCAGCTGTGGGACTCAGGAATGAGAGCAGTCAGTGAGAAGGCTCCAGGCCAGGGTACTGTGGCTGCTGCTTTTTCTGCCCTTCCCAGTCCAGTTCAGTTCATTGTTCACCATAATGACTCTTGGAAAGTGATACCATTATTTTTAGTAAAACGACTTTTTATTTCAAAACTAACAGAGTAAAAACAAGATAAAATTCATATTTTAACTTGATTGGTTCAGGCAAAGACACACTCAACACAACAGTGTCTAATCAGACTATCACGTGGAACAAATTGGAATTACACGCCACATAACCAAATGTTCTGCTTTGCCTGTGTACACAAGTGAGAAGGGTAAAAGATAGCATCTTTTAAAACATTTTGAGTTGTTGCTTACATGCACTATTTGGACATATTTTCAAATACTTATCGTTTTATTTTATTACCAAAACCTTACTTTCAAAGACATTTTGGGAGCAACATGACCATGAGCCCACAAAACTTTAAAAAATTGTGAATGAATCTGTACAGAAGAAAAAACACACCTTCTACAAGCGGTATTTTCCCTTCACAGTCACGTCTCATGCTCTTATGCTCTATGTGTGAGAATAACACACCTTCATGTGTTACATTTTATTTACACATCAGTTTTATCCTTCTAAATGGATTGCTTGCTTTTCAGCTATATAAATCTGCATGAATTTTTAAACAGTTCTATGTTTCTATCTATGATAATTATTTCAAAATATTATGTTGGGATGGATCATATTTTTCCTACAAAATTTGCTGCAGCATTGTTTTAAGTAGATTTTTTTTATTCACTCAGTTTTCAAGAATGAATTAAAAATGTAAGTGAATAATAGGTGCTTTTATTCTAGATTCTTAACTTTTTTTTTTCTGCACTCAGTGTAATATTCTTAATGCTTTTGGTATAGTGAATGTTGTAAATTCACCTGTTAAAGGAAAGATATTCAACTTACATATAAGGAAAGTAGTGAAAGATCAGATTTCTTCTGATCCAGAGTGCTAATAAGCAAAGATCCTGCCTTACACTTCAAGAAGCTATGGTATTCATCTTTTGAGTATCATTCATGAATTAGAGAAGATAACATAAATAAGAACTATAGTTTATTATATGGAATCAGAAAACTGCCAGAATAGAAAAAGCAACAAAAATAAAGGCATCATAAGCCTGGATTCTGAGTTATTCCACATAACTGCAGTGATTAAAAATGGCATGGTGCCGGCACACAAACAGATATGCTGATCCATGGCACAAAACTGAGGATGTGGTAACAACCTCAGGCCATTTTATCTTCAACGAAAGGGGTGGAAACATGCTGGAGAAAACTTTAACAAACAGTTCTGGAATACTGGTTATCCTTGTGCAGAAGAATGAATTTAGATCCGTATCGCTTGCCCTGTACTAAAATCAAATCAAAATGGATCAAAAGCTTATATATAAAAACAGAAACACTGAATCTGCGGGAAGAAAAACATGGCAAAAAACCTGAAAGCATAAGCATATGGAGGGGCTTTCTGAAAATTTCCCCAGCTGAGCAAGAAATAACACCAACAATCAACAAATGGGTTGATACCAATTTAAAATTTCTTCACAGCAAAGGAAACAAACAGCACAGTGAAGAGACAATCGAAAAAATGAGGGAAAATTTGGCAATTGCTCCTCAGACAGAGGACTCACATCTAGACTACATAAAAGTGAAATGAATAGACACTTGTCAGAAGAAATACAAATGGTCAACAGGTGCATGAAAAAATTTTGGCATCTTTGATCATTAGAGAACTGCAGATCAAGATAACACTGAACTTCCATTTTATTCCAAAAAGAATGCCTATCATCATGGATTTGAACCTAACAAATGGTGGCAAGGTTGTGGGGAAAAAGAAATCCTTCTGGATTCTTGATGCCCTAGTGGTTGAAAACTAGTACAATCACTATAGAAATCAGTAAGGTGATTCACCAGAAAAATAAAGAAGAAATTTTATCCAGATATAAATTTTATCCAGATAACTCTTCTGGTTATCTTTCCAAAAGGGTAAAAGAAAACATCATATTACAATGATTCATGCATATCCATGTTTATAGTAGTGCAATTCATAATAGCTAAATCTTGGAAGTAGTCCACATGACTATCAACAGATGAATAAATAAAGAAAATGTGGGATGTAATTGTATATATTATATATAACTGTATATAATATAATTATATTATATAATATATCATTTTATTGTATATATATTATGTGGAACTATGTATATATATTATATCCCACATATATGTAGAGTTCTATTCAGCCATAATGAAGGATAAATTTGAGTTGATTGTAGGAAATGGATGCACCTTCAGTGTATGATGCTAAGTGAAACAAATCAGAAACAGAAGGTTAAATATTACATGGTTTCTCTTATATGAGAGACTCAAAGTATAAATAATTTAAAAAGTGAATTAAAAGATATATGACAGGAAACATGGAGATAGACAATGGAGAAAGGAAGCGAATCTGTAGATGGGGGGAGATGTGAGAGAGGGAAGGGGAAGTAAAGAAATTCAAGATATGATAGTATATGTACCAACTCCTCACAGAATATACTCATTGTGTAGTGTAAATATTTACCAATAAAATCTTTTTAAAAGCTACTAAACCATTATAGCTCATTAAGTTGTAACATCAGGCTCTATTCTAGGTAAATTAATATAGTTGTATTTGAATATATATTTGTATATTTGAATAATATATTTGTATTTCTACCATTTGTGTATTATTATTTATATTTACTGTATTGATTTAGGAAAACTGAGGTGCAGAGAATTTACTTATTTAATTTTTCTTCCTCCCCTTTTCCCCATTCCATATGGAATTTAAAGCCATGTTTCAGAATAATGAGCTTAATGTACCCAACTAAAAGTTCTGGGTCACTTGTCAATGAAGGCCTGTAGAACCCAAACTGTATATATACTCATCCCTCTCACTGATACGCTGTGGAATTGAGGGATGTGCTATCCCTAAATTCCCAATGATTCTGGATATTCTATAAGTTCTCCAAACATGGTTTCTTGCCATTAAGAGAATGATCGGTCACTCCATAGCAGAACAGCTGGCCCCTTGGGGTCCTGAAGTCACTACGGGACTCCTCAACCCATGCAGGGAGCTTGAGAGACACATCGAGCCCTGGAAATGCTTGAGCTGAGCTTTCTGCCCTTGATTGTCTTGAAAATGTTGAAGTACTTCCTGAGTTATATTAAACATTCCAGAAAAGCTCAACAATTTCTTAAAAACTCTCTTTTCATGTATATTTCATTTTCTTAAGGCATCTAGAAAGATCCCTTTTATTATCTATATTGGGACTATCAGGAGACTGAGTGCAGTTTGGGAAGAAAGTAGTTGCAGAGTACTTGCTGTCCTTGGAGGAGACACTTCCACTTCTGGTAATGATGAGGGAGTGGGTTAGCATCTTATATGGAAGCATTAGAAAGTGTCATCGCCAGTGGTGAACTGGAGGTCACATGTCCCATCTGAGAGATGGATTACTACACCCTGTTGTTGGAATCTTTGACTTTTCAAAGTCATAAATCTGTACTTTTAAAATAATCATCATAATTTTTGAAGAGTAGACCTATTTTTTAAAGGACTATATTGATCAGACAAAATAGGTAGGCTCTGAAGCATAAAGAAACATGACCAGTACCTATTAAATATTTCTTAATTGTCTTTGTGAAAAAAAAAATGAGCCTACCTGCACTTCCCATGTCTCAGAACCATTAAATTCTTTCATTGAATTGGAAATAATGAAACGAAAAAGGCATCTTTGATTCTTTAGGAAACTGATATGTGTATGTAAAAAAAGAGAGTTCTATTTAAGATGGAATAGAATCTCAGTTTATTCTTTCAAAACTAAATTTTATAACTGTTGAATCACAAGTGCTTTACATTTTAAAACATTCTGTCTGATATACAAAATGAACACAGAATTTATCAGAACTATATTGGTGCAGAACCCCAATGGTGCAAGAAATAATACTGAGAATCAAAAAATGGAATTATATCAAATTAAAAGGCTTCTGCACAGCAAAGGAGACAATTAACAGAGTGAAGAGACAACCTACAAAATGGGGGAAAAATTTTTGCTAGCTACTGCTTGGACAGAGGACTAACATTTAGCATGTGGAGGACCACCTGGATGCCTCTCCTTGAATGAAGAGCAATTATCTCCATTTTGGCTAAAGCTGGCCCTATCTCCTCATACTGATATGTATAGACCTGGCTAGGCCATTTCTTTATCCCTTCAATTGGCTTTAAGCAATGTAAATAGGGCCAGCCGAGGTGCTGATGTGTAATCCTTGAAGTTCCCCTCCCGGTAACTCCCAAAAAACATGGTTGAGCCAGGTGGGATGAAGAGCCACCACTCCACAGCGGTCAACTGGGATCAAGCCAGGTAAGAGGCTATGATTTCTCAGGGGAGAAAAGTTTACACATCAGAAGTGAAGCACAAACCCCAAAAAATTAGATATTACCTCAACTGTGTATGCAGATTAGTCTTTCTGCATATCCTTCTCTCTGCATCTTGCAGAGGTGCTTTCAGTCCTCTGACCTAACCCACCTCACAGTATTATCATATTTCCCACCATTCTCACAGTCACTCCCTTCTTCACAAATTAATAAAATTCAGGTTAGGCCCTGAGTTGAGGGCCTTGAACTGATGAACCTTCATTCTGGCTGGACTTAGGACCCCTTGGCTCCCCATAACTATAAAAATGTCTTAGTGTCTTTATTATCACTGTGGGTTGCACTGGAAGTAGTAGATTGGAATTAACTTATTGAAATTCCAATAACTTTCCCATGGAGTTACAAATATAAACTTCCCAACTGAGAGGAGGACCAGGAAGGGCTCTCTATATAGAATATATAAAGAACTAAATAAAATTAACCCCCTCAGTAGAAGACTCAGTGAAAAAATAGGCAACCAAAATGAATAGACACTTCTGAGAAGAAGTACAAATGACCAACAAATACATGGAAAAATTGTTAAACATCACTGACGGTTACAGAAATGCAAATTAAAACAGTGCTGAGATTCTTTCTCCAGAAAGAATGGTTATCATCAAGAAATCAAATAGTACAAATGCTGTCAAGGATGTGGGGAGAAGGAACTCTTTTACATTGTTAGTGGGAATGTAAACTATTACAACCACTGTGGAAATCAGTGTGGAGATTTCTAAAAATTCCAAAAACAGAAATATAAGAGAAACCATGTGATATGCTGGGAGGGATCATCTCTGCCCATCTCATGACTGCCCGACCCACAGGTCCCTTCAGTTCCAGATGCTTTCTGCTGCTCCTTGTCACTCCCAGCACACAGGAATGTTCTTCAATACAGGAGCTCCAGTGCCCATTACCTCAGCCCACTGCAGAGAGCTGGTGGTCAGTTCTGGAAAACTGCCAGGAAGCAGGGACCGAGAGGTGTGCAGACCTGCCTCTTTCGGGGTTTCCTTCTACTTTGACTTCAGAGACACAGTGCCTCTGTCCCCTCAGCTTGTTTTCAAGCCTGTGTGGTATTTTCTTTAAGCCCTCTTCTCTGCAGTGAGCTTAGGTTCTTGGAGAAGTCATTGAGGATGTTCAGATTTTATTGCAGCTTAGCCTCATCTTAATGCAAGATCAAAGCCTGCTATTGGATTGATTAGAGAAAAGGGAAAAATTCAGAGAGAAAGACAAACACTATCTTATTTTCCATCCTCACACATACTAGTTGGCACAAAGAATTGGAACATAGGTTTTCAGGTTCACCCTGTGGTCATGAGAGGGCCCAGAAGGGACTCAGTTTTGTGTTACTGATAGTTCATTCAGGTCATGGGAAGCACAAGGGGCTGGCTTCTCTTCTGCTCACAGTTCCCAGGCTCTGCTCCTTACCTGTACTAGCTCTTGCAGTCATCACATTTTTTACCTGCAGCTATAAGTGACCCTCGATACTAAATGGACAAGTTTAGGGTTTAAACCCTAAACCGTGCTCTGTACTGACTTTCATATACCTGAAGAGGAATTTATTTGATATCCATTACTGAACCACCTGGGCATTTCAGTCAGTTCAGGACAAAGTCTTTCAGTCCAGTTACTAATCTCAAAGGTTACCCTTTTCTGACTGAATTTTTGGCTGTTATTGCTTAGTACAAATGTTCTATTCTCTGACACAAATGGGCCATCACCTTGCTCTTGGCAAGAGCCACTGGCATTTATTCATGTAGCTTCTCTTCTCTTTTCTCCTGGAACCATTTTCCATTTTCCAGGATGACAATTATTTTCCTCCTTTTAGAGAGATTTTTTTTTTAAAGAAACGCAAGATGGGGTCATACTATCTGTTAATATAATTACTCACTTTCTCTTTTTACCAGGTACCTTGCTTGGTCAATGACTGAAAAAAAGTTAATCAATGGGATTTCTATGTTCAATGTGGAGACCTATTGAAAAGTGGTACTTGGACACTTCTATATGGATACGAGTCTGTGGCCTATTATTAACCTTCTTCTAAGGCCTCCTGCAAGCAGTTCTCTCCCGCCTCTCTCTGTTACGTAACACCAAAGTTGAAGCAGTCTTCCGTTGCATTCAAGATTTCATTCCTTTTATATTTTCCCCTTTCTCTCACTTGGCACATGCTGTATTGCTTTCCTGAAGCTGTTTATAATGCAGAAGATTAATGTCTTTCATGGGCGTGTTCCTGCTTCTTTCCCCCTGTGCTGCATGGGAACATTTGCATCTGATGTAATTTGTCAAAGGAAGAGCAAGTCCAGTGCCCCAAGAAGAATGGGGAGCATGGCAGTTAATCCTGTCATGTGTCGGAACAAAACAAACACGCAACGGCTTGGCTTCCTCTGGAGTTCAGTGTCACAATCAACTTGTTGTTTCCTGATTTTGGCAGACCCTGAACCCAGGGCAACTCTATATTATGTTTATTTCTTTCTACAACTTTACAATTGCCTCCTGCATAAAACAATGAATACTGAAGAGGTTGGATGTGTCACCAATCATGTCGTCTTTGTGCACTTCTGGAATGGAAATGGACCCACTCTCTGGAATGTTTTTCAGTCTGCAGAACCACTTACTTGTAAACATTTCCCAAGAGCTTCCATCTAATCAGGGGCTTATTTCCCAGAGTTCAAGTATGCATAGAACAGGGATTTTAGGCAGGGGACCCAGTGATGTTAAAAAAAGAAATTGTTTTTTACTGACTTGAGAGCTTGTATTGAAGAATTATATGGTCTTTAAAATACATAGATAAATGAGTTTTTATTTTATTTGAGAGTTGACTTGTTTAATAATAGTAAGTGGATAATAATATGACAGAAAACTAAAACACATGGTTGACTATTTCAGGTTTTATTTTCCTCATTTATTCATATTCAGAGGATGTTGCTTGAATTGGAGGATATTGTTGAATCAGAAAATATTGTTTGAATATTTTCTGTCTGCTAGTCAGATTAAATGCGAGGGAGAGTCAACTGCCAGACAAAAGCTATTGAACATATTTTTGGTTTAATTTTGTGTTTTATAGCTCTTCATTGAGATTTTAAAAATGTTTAAATAATATAATAAATAGTCATTGGAAAAAATAAAATAGTGAATCATATGAAGTAAAAAGTAAAATTGCTTCTACCTTATTTTCCCTGGAGTTAGACTTAATTGGTAATTTGAAGAATATTCCCTCAATACAGTCTCAATACATTTTCTATATATTAGCAATATTTTGTAATATGTTATGGAAATAGAATCATATTACACAAAATTTTCTGGAAGATTTTTCACTTACCAGTGTTTTTGTGAAATTTCTGTGCTAGCACATTGTGATTTTCCTTATTATTTTGGGGGATAGTGGAATATGTTATCATGTGAACTACTGAAATTTATTAAACTTCTTGTCTATTGAAGATCATTTAGGTTTGTTTTGTCCATTGAGGTTACTTCATTTCTTTAAATTTATAAACAAGACTAGAATAAACTTCCTTGCACATTTGTCTCTGTTTACAATCTTAATATTATGAAACTACAGAATAATGTGCATATTTTAAATTTTGACAACTATCTTTCAAAAATGTACATTAATATTGATGTATGGGAATTCTTAATTTTAAAATATTCACTAATCCCAGCTATAAAAGACTAATAACTAAACTCATTTACATACTCCTTCGCCTATCCTCTTTCTAACTACACACTTTAAAAAAATTCAGTTCTTTTAATTGCCTAATCTTATTAGGTAATTCACTGTTCTATTAACTTTTATTAAGTTATTATTTCTTAAGACATTTATAGTAGATAGGATCTTTTATTCTCCAATATTTAGGAAAAAAATTAGTACTCCTACAATTCTCCCATATACTAATACTTGCATTTTTTTACAGCCCTTATATTTGAGTTCTTTGTTTTCTTTTAGACTGATATTGAAGTTCAAAAGTCAATAAATAGAATTTGTAATACTTTAACTATAAAAATTCACTATTCAGAGCTGAGCTATGAGTGAACTATAAAAAAATCACTATTCAATCTATAGACCAGGATGTTTCACAGTATTTTAGCCTTGCTGTACGAGGGACAGTATTGTAAGCCTGAGTGTAAAAAGGTGCTATTTTCCCTCATTTTACTAACAGGACCTTTAAGAACAGCTTTCTTTCTCTCTGCCTCCTAGAATTTCTACTTCCTTTCTTTGGTTTGAATCAATAATGGCACATTAATTTATATTTTTCTTACCAGCTTCTCTACTATTTTCCTGGAATTTATCTGTGGAGTATTGCATATATTCAGATTTCCTACTTTGGGGTCTTTTAAAAATAAATTAACAATACTATTCACAGAATAGAAGGAAAGAATGGAAGCAAAGCTTTTATAAATAGGGAGGGGAAAGGGGGTCAAAGGGATGGGAGGGGAATGAGGAAAAAAGAAGAGTCAATATATTATGTACAGGTACAAATTTCCTAAGATGAATGTGATCTTTATGTTTATCTAAAATATACCAATTGTTATGGATTAAAAACTGGTCAGCTTAACACCAGCTGAATTAAATCAGCATGGCGCTGAGTATAGATGGCCCACCTGAAGAAAGTTACCAGCATAAAGGGAGAGGTGGAGAGGAGGAGTGGTGGCATTGTGGGTTCTAAGTGCTGCTGTTTGGAGCCATTGGTTCTCCTGGAGAAGCTTGTCAGGCTGGCTCCCCAATATGAATTTGACCATTATCATTGGAGGGGCTCAAAACCTTGTTGCTGAGAGTGGCTGCAGCTCACTTTGGGGAGCTCTGGTCCTTATGTTGAGCATCGCTTCCCGGCTCCGG
>RJWT010036908.1:0-13160 GCA_004365215.1 Cuniculus paca | reverse complement strand
CTGTCCCTTCAGCACCCCTTGTACCTTTTAAGCCTTGAAGATGGTCTGTCCCAGGTGTGTAGGGCCCTACCTCCCCACAAGGTCCCATCATGGCAGCACCCATGGTGGATGATGCCCTTGCTCAGTTCAGCATCTTGGTAGCCCGCAGGTTACCATGTAGTTCCCACTACTAGACAGACTCCCAGCCCCTTCCACGCACACCCCAGCCAGTCTATGGCACATTAAGGGCTTGTGCACGCTGAGGATGCCAGGGTGACTGTGGCAGGTGGGCCTGAGCCATGCTGCTGCTGGAGCCCAGGAGCACTCCTCACCCCATGAGACAGCCTGGCCAAAGTCATGTCCGGTCTCCACTCCTGTGTCCTTCTTTCCTCGAAGTGTGCAATATGCAGTTATCCCTAGGGTCCAGGGTCCTCACCATTGTGCTTCCCCACTGCCGGGCACCAGGCTGGGGCAAAGCCAAGCCTGTCCTGAGAGAATCTGTACCTGTTGGGGTTGGGGAGGTGACTCCCACCCGACAGAAGTAGCCGGGGGCGCAGAGTCCTGAGGGAGAAGTGAGGCCCGACGCTGCACAGAAGTGTCCAGGGGGGCAGGGCAGGCACTCAGAAGCCATGGAGAGGAACATCCTGGGTAGACAGAAAGAAACTTAGAGATGGGCCAGGAGGGCAAGATAATGAGAAGGTGGTTAGTAGGACCTGGGAGCTCTGTAGGCTGGGGCAACTGCATCTTGGCAAGAGGCAAGAGCTGCCTTCATGGGGCTTCCTAGTCATCTCTCCTCCTTTAGGCCTCCTGCAGCTCCTCCTGCTCACAATGGATCCAGCTTGCATCTGGCGGGTGTGAGGAGAGGAAAGGATAGCCTCACTTTGCCTCTGGCCCCAGGACACACACCTGGCTACAGTGGTTCTTTTCCCTTTGTCTGGCCACAGACCCCTGGAGTCAGCAACTACAATCAGAATATTTAACAGCCTTGGGGTGAACTCTCTCAGGGGCTGGCAGTCTCCTAAGGACTGAAATAAACTCTGGTCTCAAATGGGGCACAGGATGGGAGGGGACTGTGCAGGATTTTGCTCTCTGGGGCTTGCCACGTCCTGAGCCCCAGGAAGCCTGGCGGACAACCCTTGTCTGATCACTGTCTCCCCCCGCCACCCTGCCTGTGCCGGGAGGATGTGCCTTCCCAGGCCAGGGGAGTTCTGCTCTCTCAGGCCGATGCTTCCCGTGCCTGGGTGTGCCAGTTGGTCTGATGGTCAATAGGAAGGAAAGCTGGGAGGAAGCGATCACTGCGTTCAGCCCCCAGCACCACTCACCGATCTGAAAAGGTACCCACGGGGCAGGGGAGAGGCATCCTGGTGCCCACTGGACAGAAGTGGCCTGCAGGACAGGGACCTTCTGTGGTTGCGCAGATGTCTTCCTCAGGGCTGACAGCCTCAGCTCCTGCCCAGGCAGGGGAGGGTAAGACCATAGCTCAGCTCCATCACAGCCCCAGCCACACAGCCTCACATAGCTCCGCTGTGGGAATAAGGGCGCGGAGCACGCAGGCTGGTAGAGGGGTTGAGATGTGCCTCTTAATGAATTATTGTCATCTGCGTGGGACCCTGCTAAGGTGTGGGGAGAAAACAAGGGGCTGCCAGGATCTCCCTATCCTCAGGACGGTTGATGGAGGTCCTTTTTTCCTCCAGAGTGGAAGGTACCCCAAAAGGGAGCTGGAATGCACTAGTCCTGGCTGCAAGGCAGCCCTGGCCTCTGGACATGTGCTTTAAAGCCTGCTCCCATCTTGGCCAAGTTTGTTGTTTTTCTTTGCACCATTAGGTCATGTCTTGTTAGTTTTCTCAGATTTGTTTGAACTGAGAGGGTAACACATAATTATTCTATTGAAAAAACTCCAAGAAAAAGGGAACCTTACTCTTTTATGGGAGGGGAAAAGATAATTATACAACTATGCTATTTTTGTGACTACCCAGAGACACGTCTACTGTGTGTGAATGCAGGTCATGCTCCAACACAGGGTGCTGAGGTGCAGGAAAAAGGCATCTTGATGCTTCCTAAGCAATGCGGCCTACAGCCTGCAGAGTCACTGGGACAATGAAACCGAGGAGACAGAGCAGCTGCCCATCTCACCTCCTGGGGCCAGGGAAAAAGGGGCTGAGGACAGGGGCAGGGGATGTATTATCAGCCCCTGAGCCCCACTGTCTCTTCCCTGGCATGTCCATGAACCCCCAGCATGGACCCCAGTCCTCTCATATGGGCTTGGGGAGGCCCTAGGTAACCAATCCAGTTCCAGGGAGCCCTGAGATCTTGAAGGTGCTGGGTCTGGATACTCATGCTGGGACACTCCCTGGGTAGAGGCTAGGCCACTGCTAAAGGGGTTCAGGGGTGCAAGCTTATGTGTATATCATCTTTGGAAGAGAGACATGTGGGAAGTCTTCCTTAAAGCTTCTCCTGCCCAAATCCTGTGATTTATGACCTTGTTGTCACCCCTGGCTTAGTTCAGCACTTACCTTGGCTTCCTTGAGGGGCCTCCTGTGCAGACCCCTGCTTACCCAGCCAGGCCACCAGCGCTGTGTCTGCAGCATCTTCTGGCCTTTGTGCCTGGCCTGCCCAGGGCCGCCCCGGGAGTCACTCTCTGTGACAGTTCCCATCAGGCTCAGTGTCTGTCATCTCAGCTCCACAAGGGGGACACTGAGAGCTCCTGAGTGAAGGGACTTCCCACAGGGAGGAAGAATCCTATTCTGTCCCAAGGCCTCTCCTGAACCTCTCCCTGGCCCACAGGAGCAGCATCTCCCAGTGAGGTACTGTGCTCAGGCCCTGCACAGCCTTGGTCAGTCTTCCTAGCACAGAACCTGCCTTTCTCCTCTCCTTACCTGCAGGGCATGGCGAGCAGCCCTGGGTCTGGCCTCGGCCCTGCCAAGGGCTGGATTTGACCTGGGGGCAATAGTGACCAGTGGTGCAGGTCCTCTCTGGGTAGGCCTCTTTGCCTGGAAAAAAAGGCTCAGGTCATTTGAGGCCCTGCTCCTCCCAGTATGTAGCAGGTTTCCGTAGCAGCTATACAGCCTTCTGAACCACCAAGTACCTGACCCATCCCTGGGCTCTGTGTTCAGACTGGACATGGCCACTAGAGGGGCTCCAAGGTGTCTCCAAGGTCCTCCCAGTGGTCTTGGGGTGAGTGCCCCTTCTGGGCAGTGAAATCCTGGAGGCAGAGGAAGGAGTGGGTTGGGGCTTTCTGGACTGGAGTCTGGCTTCCCTCCCAGACCAGAGTCCTGCTGCCTGGTGCCACAGCACAGGGGCAGGGGCAGGCTCTGGGGCTGTCCCCAAGGTGATGCAATGTGGAGCTTGTGTGTGCAAATCCAAATCCCTGTGTGGACAAGGGGGACTGAGGAGTAGGTGGCAGGATGATAGAAGGAGACCCTCATCTCAGTCTTGGGGCCACACTTGTCCTTTTCCTACTTCTACTTTTCCAGCCCTTCTGCCCAGGCCTGGGAGCTGAGATGGTTTGTGTTGAGGCTGCTGCCTGAGGCCTCATCTCCACGCTGCACAGCTCTCAGTCGTCTCCCTCCTCATCAGCCCATGCCTGACAATGTTGACCCAGGCATATCTGCCCTGACTCTCCAGTATGTCTGTCCTACAGGCACTGAGTCCCTTGGGGTGGCCAGGTGTTCCTTCTGCCGGAAGCCTTTGGTGCACAGGGGCCCCTGGGGGCAGCCTGGCCTGCTGCAGCACAGAACAGCCCAGGAGGGCAAGGTAGGCACCAGCTCAAGTCCTGAGCCCCTCTTTCTGTGTTCCAGGTGCCAGCAGGGTAGGGCCCTTATCTGGGGTCCTTTGTGCCAGCAGGGCAGAAATGGCCTGGAAAGCAGAGGTCACCAAAGGGTCGTCCCTCCTGGAAGGAGAGGGGTTTTAGGGGCTTTTGAGGCTTAAGGCTGTGAGTAAGGGTCTTCTCTCCATTCATTTCCCTCCCGGGCCTCCCTGACCCCTTCTCTGAAGAGCTTTCCCAGCCCAATCTGCGTGGCAGTCACCCCTGCTCCCAGAATTTCTCTAGAAACTGCTCTGTGATCTTAACTTTTAGAAAAATGAAACCAATGTTAATTGTTGATTGTTTAAGCAACCTGAGCAACTCCAACTCTGCATTTTGCTAATAGCACACATGTACAACTTATACCTCTCTGCCAACTTACGTATCTATGCATATATCAACGAATCGATTTATCAGTTAATCAACGATC
The DNA here is from genome assembly GCA_004365215.1 of Cuniculus paca. Classification (NCBI taxonomy): domain Eukaryota; kingdom Metazoa; phylum Chordata; class Mammalia; order Rodentia; family Cuniculidae; genus Cuniculus; species Cuniculus paca. The sequence goes on along the minus strand of RJWT010036908.1, from coordinate 8,949 downwards.
TATCACATATCAACCTCCATGCATCAGTGTACCTACCTGATATCCTACATGGTTGATTTATCATATTTCTGCATAGATATTTTTCTATTACTGGGCCTTTGTGGTACTTTCTTATTGTTTTATTTTCCTTTTGAAACATTGTGTCTTGAACACTTTTACATAAACAACGACCTCTTTTCTGTTCTTTTCCACACTGGAGTTTTTGGATCCAGGGTGGGAAATGCCTTGGCCTTTGCTACAGATTGCAGGCTGTTCTGTAACAGCTGCAGGCTTGGTGCAGTGGGGCTGGGTAGGACTCTACCCACAGCGATGTGCCTGACGTCCAGCACTTGGCCTGCTTTCCGTGGTTATAGATGTGTCGGGTACTTCAAGGCCCTTGCTCTGCGTGCCCTTGATATCAGTGCTGTGCTTTCTGGCTGACGATGTATTCGCATCTGCACCCTGTCCAGTAGTGCCCAAGCATTAGAAGTAGGCCACCTTCTTACTTGTCACTGTGTTCTCACTGGATAGGGTTAGTGCCTGTCATTCTACTTGTCCTGTTTCTGCAGGGTTCTCTGTGCCCCTGACAGTGACCCAGAGGTTCTATGGGACCTGCACTCACTGGGGATGCAGTGCTGAAGCGAGGTCCACAGTGACAGCCTGAGCTGCATAGTCTCCGGGGCCTGGCCAAGCCAGTTCTGCCACAGAAGGCTCCAGGGCAGCACAGCTGGCAATCCTCCATGTGAGCGGCCACAGGAGCGCCTCAGAAGGTGCCCTGGAGACAAAGGGAGCCACTAAGGTGAAGGTCTTGGAGGCCAGAGTGGGCTGCAGCTGGACAGGTGAACTCTGCCAGGGTCTACTGACCGCTCCCTCCCCTTCCCCTCTTCCCTCCCCGCTAGGATCAGATGGATCATCTTCTCCAAGAGAACATCCCTCAAGACACACTAGTGGGTGGCCCTGACTTCCACAGATCAAGCACTTGCAAAAGACCTGCCCTGTAAAGAAGGCTGTGGCTACCACTTCTTCACAGCAGATTCTGATAGCAGTAGGGCAGGGAAAACAGGGCAGCTTGCTTACCAGAAGAGGGCTGTCTTAGAGGGGCAGCCTTGATGGGGGTGTAGGGGTGAAGTTGAACCCTGGAACTCCTCCTGCACCTGCTGTCCCAGCTTCCTGCCTCCTTCTCCTCCCTTCTCTGCCCCCCACAGGCCTGGGCGATTCTGTGCTTCTTGTGCTGAGTGTATTGAGTTGCACCATGGTGGAGGAATGGTGTCCTTCCCAACACCAGGACAAGGCAGAGGGCTCCAGAACCTTCCTACAGAAGTTCAGAGACTCAACTGAGGCTCAGGAGAGCATCTCACCGTGGGGCAGGGGACGGACAGCAGGCCTGGGACTAGGCAGTTGTGACCAGGCAGACATGCTATGGGGCCATCCAGCTTTGTCTGGTTACAGAGTTTTCCTCCTGGGCAGTGCTGGCACCGGATACCTCCTGGACCCTGAAAGGGGTTGGCAACACCGCTCCACCACTTTACCCCTTAAGGGGCTGGTGCAACACAGGTGCTCAGGGCCTATGCGCATCATTTTTCTCAGGGAGGACAAGTGTGGTAGAACTGTGGGCTGTCTATGAAAGTGGGTGTCACATGATGAAATCACTCTTGACACAGCAGAATGTTAGAGCCAGGAACTTATGAAGAAGGAGAAATTCCAGAGGAGTTCCATTATCCTATTCTGTGTTGCCTGTGTTTTGCACTCTTCCTAGGTATGAGCTGATTTCCGCACCGAAGTTTAACACTCGTTAAGCCTGTAACAATCCAGAAAGCATACCCTCCAAGGCACCTTCCTCAGGGAGCTGAAGCCAAACCTAACTTGGTCTCCAAGCCTGACGATCTTCTTCTCTGAGGAGGACCTGGTCAGGAGAGGCTGATGCAGAGCCCGGCTTGTGTGTGGCCTTCGCAGTGGGCTCTGCTTCCCTGACCCTGCCTACTTCTTCCAGACTGCCAGGCCTCCTGACAGCTGTGGAAGTGCCTGGGTTCTCTAAGAGGGTACTGACCAGAAGTCCTGGGCACTGGTGCCCTGTTGGGTTTGTGTCCCTGCTCTGCCATCTGTAGACCTTCCTCATTCTGGAAGGGACAGTTGTTACCTGGAGGGTCCCTGGGCTAGCACGTGTTGGGGTCCGCAGTTGGTGAAGCTCCAGATAAATGTGAGGTGTGAGGACAGCACTTAAGAGAAGTGAGGAAGGTCTTACCTGGACTCTGTGGGGAGTGCCCTCGTTCAGCCTATGGTGACTTGTTCTGCATGACTCTGCAGGGTTACTACTGCATGCCTAAACTCAGACCATGTCTTCAAATAATCCCCAAGCTCCCCAATGAGTGGAAGTTGCAGAGCTGGCAATGGCAGAACTGGGAAGGGCTCATGCAGTACCACCTTCCTGCGTGCATGGACCTGTGGTAATTATCTCTAGAGTTATGCATGATGATATGTAAGTGCAGATGGTGGCAGTGGGAGGAGGATGTGAACGATCCACTGAGTCTGGAAAGAAGCCCCAAGCTCCCACTCCTTACTAACCTGAGCTGTGAATGAAGTCAGATGCCCTTACCACCTGCAGCTCAATGCCAAGGGTACTAAACGTGAATACGTCCCCCAGCCAGGCCCATGGAAACAATTATGTAGGAGGTGGAAGTCAGGAGAGAATCTGGGTGCAAGCCCATCCTTAGCCCTCCTCCCAGACCCTGGGCTCCACTTGGCAAGGTTGGGACTGGAAGATGAGTTCAAGTTGGGGCTGGGTAGTCGTATTCCTGACAGAGGTATTTTTCAGATGTGGAAATACCTCTGCCCTAGAGTCCTCACTGGGATGGGAGGGTGGTGAGGGCATGGTCAGATTTCTCCTCGGATACCCATAGACACTAAGGGCCTCTTTCCCTTCTCTCCCTGAGAAATGTTTTATTTGTCCCCAGCCTGTGTGTAGGCTCCAGCTCAGAGGAAAGAAAGAGCCCCAACTTGGTCCTGAGAGAGGACTCTGAGCCAGTCTTCCTGTCCCTCTCTGCTCCCTAGAGAAAGTGGCTGGGTCCTGCCCAGACTTGAACCCCTCCTGGGGTGATGATTCCCCCAATTTGTGTGCTCTCTGCCTGCCTGGAGTGGAGCCCTGGGAAGTCAGAAGACAAAGGTGGTTGTCTCCTTTGGGACAGACTCTCTGGGCCTGGGTTTAGCCATCTCCTCACTTCCTTGCCCCCTGAGAATGACACTGGCTCTGGAGATACTTACAGAGAAGCTGCCAGTATTGAAGGGTTGAGGCTTGATGATGCCTGGCTTGGGACACTGGTAGCCTGTTGGGCACAAGGCACAGCCCACCTCCTGCTCTGTACCTGGAGCAGTAGGTTCCCCTAGGGGAGGAGGGAGTGCTCAGGGCCCCCGCCTTCCAGGAGCAGCCCTGACATCTAGGGTAGTAAGTATCTCCCTGCAGTTTGACCTCTGCAGGACTTGTGTGGGGAGTGCAGGCCCAGAGACTTTACAACCAGGCAGATAAGGTTTCCTCTCAAAGTGGTCTGCTTCTCTTCTTTTGTATCTTTCTGCTGTTTCCCTCTGTCTCCTCTGTCCCACCTTCACTGACTTGTAAGAACCTTCTATTTAACAAGGCAGTGAATAGGTCGGTGCCTGGCCTTTCCTTCATGTTAATTCTCCTACTTTGCTTTTGACTTTTGTTGATGATGTTCTTGAAAGACAGAAGCTGGAGGGGGCTGGTCAGCCACTATGCTTTTTTAGGTTCAGTTGGGTCTTCTCATATAACTCTCTACCTCCTCCAGCCCAGAGGGAGTTCTTGGTTCAACATGTAGGCCATGGAGGTTACCTGCCACTCTCAGTGCCTGGGGTCCTGGCTAGGCCATGCCATTTTTCTGTGTCCTGTCTTCACGAGGCAGTTGAGTTCCCAGGACAGTCTGACTCACCCCACTATCCCTCTGTGCTCAAGTTTGTGCTGGGCTTTGGCGGGGATGCAATGCACAGTGGCCCCTTGACTTCCAGCATAGCCACAACCTTGTGTTGACCTTCTTTACTGCGGGCAGGGCACAGGCTTGGGGGTTCACTAGGGCAGAAGGCTTCTGGGGTGCAAGGTACACAGTCCTTTAGCCAGCTCGTGCCTGCTTGCAAGCTGTATCTGTCTGCAGGGCGTGGGAACTGAGTGCTCCACCTCGTGCCTGGTTCAGACAGAGGAGGAGAGAGAGGGGTTCAAACCTGTGTCATCTTGCTTAGCATTTCCTTGGGGACAGTTTCCCAGGGGAGGCCACTTGGAATGGGCAGGAACAGGGGTGTCACTCCTCAAGATCCACCCCTTGATTACCCTAGGATGCCCCCAAGCCCCCATTGTGATGCATAATGGCTGACCAGTCTCTCCAGCCTCAGCTGCTGTTGACCTACGCACAGTCCTGCAGCAGCATCCAGGGTCCTGCCTGTCCTTGACTTCCTTTCAGGGGTCCTCCTGAAATCTAGCCTCAACCTCTCCACTTCCCCGGAGGCCTCTCCTGCTGCATCCACTCCCAAGGAGGTAAGAAGCTGGCGTGTAGCTCCCACTCCAGCATCCACCTGGCCCCTCCCATTGTGAGTAGTACTGCCCAGCTCCACGAGCCCTTGAGGGGTCCTGAGTTCCGCTGATGCAGAATCAGCTCTGGAGAAAAGGCACACAAACCTCACCCCTGGTCACTTTTGTCAGGTTGCTCAAGGTGTCTGGGGGACACTGGAACTGGGTGGGCAACTTGGTGTCTGGAGGGCATAGGGCCCTCTGAGCCGGGGTGGGGGCCAGTTTGGGCCCCGGTCTCTGTTAACACAGCCCTGGACTGGGGTTGTGCTTGTTGCCCCTCTCCAGCTGTGTCCTCTGGCAGATGACAGGGCCAGGGCCTGGCATTGAGGCGGGGCCATCGGTGTCAGCAGCCCCCAGGTTACTCTATGTAGGGAGGCAGCTTGAAGCTGAGAATGCTGATTATGCGCCCATTTTGGGGGCTTTCTAAGATGAGATGGATGGTATTCTTTGAGGAAAATGAAGGGGCCAGGTCCTCTGGCCCTCGATGGGACTGAGTTTCATGTGAGGCAGGGTCCTGTAAGCGGGGCTCTGTGCCTTCTCACTAACTTCCAAGACAGGCCTGTCCTAAGGGGCAAGTGCCATACTGTGTGTGACAGGGTGGAGAGGTCTTTGCAATTGCTGAAGGTCCCATGTGGGCAGGCATGTGAGGCGGTCCCTGGAGACTGGAGAAGGCCACACGCATGGTCCTACAATAACTCAGGAGTGGGAATATGGCACTCAGCTTCCTGGGCTTCGGTATGAGATCCTGTCATTTTTTAGGCCTGCTGGACTTCTCTGCCCAGGAACCTTGTCTTTCTGAGCTCTTTGCCTATGGGAGAACCCAGGGTGTGATCCTCCCAGCCACCTTCTTAGCAGAGGCAAGGCTTGGCTCTGTTCTCCACAGACAGGCTCAGCTTGACTGACGCCAAACCCTGATCATGGGAAGGGTGGAGCCTTCCTGGCCCAGAGAGGGGATAAAACTTGGAAAAGCCTGGTTCAGTTCATGCTGTCTCTGAGGGTTGTAGGGGAAGCCCCTGGCTGTCGTGGGCCACCTGTCCTTGAGAAATGGCAGCATTCACTCCATGTGCCTTCTGAATCTGGCTTGTCAGCTCAGCCTGAGTGCAGGCCCTGCCTACCCAGGTATGGGGGATACTCTTTGCCTTGGTGCCGTCCTAGACAGAGGCTGTATATGCCTGGCAGGAATGTGTTGGGGCAAGTGGCTCTGTCTTATGGTTAATACATTGTGTCAACTTGAGCTGTTTAGAAGTTTAACTGAGAGACTCAGCAGGCAGCCAGGCTTCCTACTTTGTAAATATCCTCATCCTGTGCAAAGGAGGGCAAGGACATTTTGTGAGTGTTACACCCACCCTGAAGGTTGGGGGTGGGGAGGCCCGTGTACAATTTGAGGGTAGAGAAGAGGCTTGCATTTTGTTTTTTTGCTCTGGCTGCTGCTACCTTGAAGTGTTGCCCCAGGTGCCACCCTGCCTTGGAGCCAGCTGATTATGGACTGAAACCTCCAGAAACTGTAAGCTAAATAAACCTTTTCTTCCCTAATTTTGGGTGTCAGGTGTTTGTCTCAGCAACGAAGAAAAGTAACCAAGACACTCTGTGAGGACAGAAATGTGCCGCAGGGTACTGCAGATGCAGGTTGAGCCCCAGGGAGACAGCAGTACTCTGAAGTGAAGCAGTGCAAAGAGCAAAAGCCTAGGTCCCATCTGGTCCTCCCCTGGAGTGAGGTGTTCATGGAGCTGCCACCAGTTATTTACCAGAAAGGGCCTGAGATACAGAGCAGGGCCTGTCCTCAAAACTAAGTGACTGCTGACTGCCTCCCTCTCCGCCCAGCCCAGGGGTGGCTGTGACTGGGAACCCCCAACCTCTTACCCCCAGCTTTCCTCTCTCTGAAATGAGTCATAACAACATCTATTCCCAGCCATGCTAGGAGGGTCAAAATGACATTGCCCAGGTGCCATGGCTGTGCACAGAGCTGGCATACCAGAAGCTCCCAGAACTCCAGTGTCACCACCAGCACACCTTGGATGAAGGGTAATTTCAGTCTACTGGGCTCAGACCAGACCCACATTCCCCTCCCTGCAGGCCTGCATTTTCTCTAGCTCCTGTTGTGACTGACAGTGCAGGCCCAGCCTGGGACCACTGCTGTGTTCTCAATGCTCCAGCAAGAGGCGTGGGCTCATGGTGAGGAGTTAGTGTCTGATAGCATGAGGGGCTGAGGGCTGCTAGGCCTGAGCTTTTCCCTCTGCAGCTCTGAGACTGGAAAGGAAATGACTCCTCCTACTCAGCCCATTTGCCCTGGAGGGAGAGCCCAGTTTGGCCCTGCCTTTCAGCTTCATAAACAGCAAATCTGGGATGTCTTTAGCCTGGCATTTGAAACTCCTGTCCACTCTAGGACAGGGTTCCCAAGTACCTTCAGCACTTTCCTGCAGCACTGTAAAGTGTTTATCTCTTTTTCTCCCACCCACAGCACTTTGCCTGTCTTTACTGAAGCTCTACATGGAATAGTCTGGACTACCTTTGATTATCGTGTATAAGTTCTTATCCTCTCAGTTGAAACAGAGACCAGAGATCCCAGAGCTGGGCCTAATAGGGCCTGGCTGCAATCGTAGGCATGGCTTTCCTAGGCTTCACTCCACCAAGTGTACCTGTCTCTATACCTCAACATGAGTCTCTTGTCACCTCTGAGAAGCACCCATTTAGCAAAGTTAGAGCCATAGGTAAGTTTCCCACTGGGCAGGCAGTATGTAGACCCGAAGTACCCCACTGAGCAGGAACTGGTGACTAGGTAGGGGGCTCCCTCTTGCCTTCGAAGTTCCCAGCCAGGCACAGCCTAGGGCAGCACCCATCTGGACAGAAGAGGCCTGTGAAAGAGAGCCTCATGGGTTGCATTTATAGGACTAGGGTTTCTTTTCCTGGAGGAACCTGCAGGAGGATGGGCTGGGAGCCTAGGAGCAGGGATGAGGCTTCTGAGGAGGTCTGGGTCCTCCAGGATGTGGCAGGGCCCACTGAGGGATAGAGTTAGCATCACCACTGGGAAAAAAGCAGGCAGCAAAGCTCTGCTCTCTGCTTTCCAAAAGCTGCTTCCTCTGCCGGGGGCTTTTCTAGCCAGACTGGAGGGGGCCAGCGCGGTGCTGATATCCATTCCTTCAAGAAACCGCATGGGTCCCTTACTGAGCAGATGCTCAGTGATACTTCTGTCTGAAGTTTAAAGTCTCTCTCTGTCTTTGTCTGAGGTTCTCCATGTGACAGCTTAGGGGAAAGTCCAGCACCCATCTCTGCTCTGGATGGGGAAATCCCAGAGCCTTAGTGCTTGCCATGTACCTAGCACATGCTGGTGTGCAACGAAAGTGTGTGACAGGAAACCAAAGGTGAGTGGAGGCTGGCGACGGTGCTCAGATCTCTGTGCAGGCCTTGCTACACTCCCATGCCTTTCGGCCCTCCTGCCTTTCCCGTGGAAACTGGCTCCCCTCTGAGACAATTGCAGTTAGTGATGCCTTGCCTGCCCTCAGAACTTTTACTGGCAGTTTTAGCTGAGGCCTGTATGTCCCTCAGAGTGGCTATGCAGGGAATTCTTTCTCATGGCCCTAGAGCCTACTGCCCCTAACACTCATCAAAGACTGGGTGGACAAAGGAGAAGTTGAGTTTCCAGAGGTGGGGGCAGTAATGCCTTTTGGAGGGAGTGGGTGGGAACAACATCTTGTTTTCTTCCTTGCCCTTTATGCTAGAGAACAGCAAATTAAAATGTAAGCAACTAAAAGGGAGGGCATATGAACAGCAGGAATCAATGAAATGGAAAAATAAAGAAAATTTATAAAATGAAAATGTAGTTCTCTGAAAATATAAGTAATATTGATAACATTCCATTGTCTGATCAATGAAAAGAAAGCGACAATCACAAAGTACCGGCATCAAGCATAAGAAAGAGATCAATGCAGATAACTCAGTGAAACAATGGCATCCCTGAGATGTAATAGACATATTTTTGAAGAGACATACATTGCTAAATTGTCACAGGGGAAAGAGATCTGACGGGCTTTCGATGTGTTGCAGAAACTGAACTTGTAATTAAAGATCTTCCCACCAAGAAATCTCTAAGCTCTTTGACTTCACTGAGAGCACACACTCACCAGATCGCCGTGAGCTCTGTCAGCAAATAGATGAGTCGGCAGGACTGTGCAGATGATTTCATGAGTCCACTATTATTTGAATACCAAATCCAGACCAAAAAAATGATAAAAAGAATCTACAGAACAATATTTCTCATAGATGTAAATTTCTTAATAAAAGTAGCAGCAAATAAAATTTCATGCATAAAAGATAAAATATTGACTTCTGGAAAGATGGCGGTACAGTAAGCAGCAACTAATCAGCCTCTCCAAGATTCAGAATATGGACACTGGAAAATAATCTTC
>RJWT010036907.1:0-13152 GCA_004365215.1 Cuniculus paca | reverse complement strand
AACCTAACACTTGCATTGTTTGATTGACTTTGCAGGCCTAAGGCTGGTAGTCTGAGTATCTATTAAGAGGATAACAATATGCAACATAGCAAATATGGGGATTTTCTTCTGTCTTGTATTTGAATTCAAATATTGCTTTCACTGTTTTGTTTTGCTCCATTTTATTGTTTTGTTTTATTCAATGTTCTGTTTCGATTGGTTTTATTCTGTTCTGTTTTGTTTGATTTTATTATGTCTGATGGTATGGGTAGCAATTCTGAAGATAACAAGAGACATTATGGTAGCCATTGTGGATTTCCTATTATTTGTTTTGAAGTCCTGTATCACTTTCATTGTTCTGTTCTGATTAACTTTATTTCATTTTGTTTGGTTTTATTCTCTTTTAAAAAAAAATGCTGAATGGGATAGGGGAAAGCAAGGAATCACTTCATGTTTCCTGTCAACAGGGGGCAGCACTCTCAGCGGTTACTGCTGGGTTTAAAATGAAGGCAAAAGAATAAGCCAAATTATTTCTAAGGAATAACAAAAGAATATTGAGAGTCTGGTGCCTCTGCCACAGGCTTTGGGGTAAAACCAGATGCAGTGCTCACCACTTCCTAAGATTTGCCTGTGTTCCCCAAATGTTGCCCAAAATGATGCACTACTATCAGTCCTTTGGTGTACAGCACTAAGCTAGACTTAGCAGCATACTGTGTAGCAGTAGGAAGTGATGTTTACCTACTATTGATAGGACAAACAGGATAACATCAGGGAAGGCCTTATGAGAGCCAGGCAGGAGGTGATGCTTTGAGAAGTAACTACACAAGTGAAGGAAGAATGGGGAGAAATTTGCTCCAGTATGAGTCATTCTGGAAAATTCTCTACCTGAGCATAGGATGTAAGGTCAGTGATAAGCTCACTAAGCTCTAGATGTCACCTGAGGAGTTTATGCTATACCCCAAGAAGTAAGCAACCACAGATCACTTTCTAGGAGGTCTGTGGCCTGTAAGGGGAGGGGGTTTGTAAGGCACACCCATTCGGGGACATGGCCTGGTCTGGACCTCTCAGTCCTTCCTCAAGACAGCTGCCTCCCTCTTGGCCCCCAGCCTTCCCACTCCCAGCTCCTCACCACAGTCAGGTGCTGACAGAGGCCAGAGATAAGAAGCCCAGGAAGGACCCAGTATGGAGATCTCCATGACACTAGCCCAGCTGAAGAGATGGCAGACAGCAATGATGCTGGCTGCAGTGTACCAGCCCCAGGTTAGAGGTGCTGGTGGCAGGCTAGGATTAGATGGAAGGGGCTTCCTTTGACCCAGAAAGCCTGGTACCTCCCCAGGGAAGCTTGTAGGGTAAGGGACAGGCTACCAGTTTATCACACCTGAGCCAGATGGACCCCTTCCTTCACCAGTTGCCACTGCTCAAGAAGGAAGAGAGACTGATGTGGACAGAGCTGCTGGCACTCAGACAGCCTGGACAGCCATGGGGTGCTTCCTTGCTCTTGGGAGCCACAGGGGCCTCAGGAGAAACACAGATTCAATAGGAGTAGCTCCTAGTGACTGAATCCTGCACTCTCTCTTCTCTCTCACCCTTTTAGTGAAAGGCAGCCTTTGTGAATAATTTCTGGTTACCTGTCATTGTTCCTGACTTGCAGTCCGTCTCCAGGTGTGCCAGGATGCTTCCTGTTTCCCTGGAATCGCTTGCCTAGGCCTGCTGAGCTGACAAGCCTATTAGCAGAATTATTTTTTTCACTGTGTTTGTGAAATGAAATTAAAAAGGGCCCTGATCCAGACAGTTCTTCCTGCCCCATATCTCTGAACATCATCAAGCTCTGGAGAGATCATGAGGCCATGGGGGATAGGCCCATGGTGATTCTGTGCCTTAGTGCTAAGGCAATCTGAGAGGAAATAGTATTGCTGGCCTCTCCAGTCAGGGGCAGGGAGGTAAAAGCCCTTCTTGCCTTCAGTGACAACATCTTGGTAGGGTGGAAGAAGAGATCTGTGGCAGGTAAAGTGAAGACTCCATGCCCCTAAAATCGTGGTCAGAAACTGGAGTGCAAACCAGGGGGCTCCAGGAGAGGAGATGGTTTAATCCCAGTTCTGCCCTTGCTACCCAGCAACCTCAGGCAAGTGATTCTAGTTTTTCATGAGTCTCACGCACCTCACTTGCAAAGTGGAGAGAAAAACGTTTGCCTTGTTAGGGGGCCATGAGGGTTAAATGAAATCTTACCCTCTTCAGTCAATACCTCCTCCCCTCTTTATGAAGCTCTTCTTTTGATCCTAGAAAAAAACCCAGCTTGAAAACCTTGTAACAGTCACCAGGCCCATCATATGAAGAATGAGGAAGCAAGTCAGGAAATACAGTTTTGCTGAAAATCCATTTCTATTCCAACAGCCCCATCCAGCTCTGTTTTAGAAACAAGCAGAAAAAAATGTTTTTTACCAAACAAATACATCCCCTGAGAAGAGTGTAAGGTTTGATTTGTGAATACATGTAAGTCTTTAACTGATCTAGTTGCTACAGGGACCTTACAGTTTATGAGAAAATTAAATTGTGATCATGAGGAATTGATTCAGCTTGTAAAAACTTATTTGTTCCTGGGGAGTTTTATGCTGGTCTTCAAGGCGGGGAAATATACCCTTTTTGATTTGTTTCTACCTAACTGCTTCCTTCTTGGAATAACGGGTTGCTGTGGGTTTTAGTTTCCTTTTTTGTACAAATGTGGGTTTGTGTATTATTAGAACTCATTTGCAAATATGATCTGAAATATTAAAGGCATGTGTCAGTTCTGTGTTTTGATGGTTTGACTGTGCTCGGCAACTTGCTGAAGTCTAGATGGGAAGCCCTCAGCAGCCTTCAAACACAAATGCAGAGTCCATCTGTTACACCCCAGGGACTGAGTATTGCCTTTCTTCTACTGCAGAGACAGGCAGCAGGCAGCACCCATCAGAAATTATCAGTGCTAGTAAGCATGTACAGGGTACTCTGGGGAGCCCAGCTGAGAGCACCGCACAGACAGCGAGAAAGGATCAATTGAGATATGGCCTTTCCTGTTTTCCAGGACAGCCAAAAGCCCTGCTGGGGACACTCCATGAGTCCACAGCAGGCACTAAGCCCCGAAGGTACAGACTCAGATGGAAGACGGCCGGCTTCTCTCTCTACTTACTGGGGCAAGGTCTTCTGCCTTGTTCAGCCCATGTGCTCATCTGCGAAACACAAATGATCATAATAACTTGTTAGGACAACCTTTACAATGGTATTGTGATCGCTTAAGAAAATGCCCATCACTTTCAGAGATACTTACAGGTTGTATAGAGATGAAATCACCCAAGATCTGGGGTTTACTTTAATTCAGCAAAAATAAAGCAGAGAATGATTCCATTTATGCCAAATTCAGGAACAGGTAAATCTAACTTATGGTGATAAAAATAAGAGCATTGATTGCCTTTGGAAAAGGGCACCAGGGAGCTTTCTGGAGTACAGAAAATGTTCTATAACTCAACTTGTGAGTGATGATAACATGGGCAAAAACATTTCTTAAAATCATCTACCTGAAAATGGTTCAGAAAAATGATAGCATCTGTGTATCCAGAAAAATATTAACAAGAATGTGTCTATATAAAGTATGATAAAATGATGAAACAAGTGTGGTAAATGTTTATGTGGAGAGTCTTAGTGAAGAGAATACAAGAATTCTTTGTATTATTTTTGCTAGTCCAAGTATGAAATTATTTCAAAATAATAAGTTTTAAAACTCATCAATCTATTCACCTAAGATTGATGCATTTTACTGCATATATTTACTCGTATTATACATCAAAGTAAAAGTTTAAAAAGAGTTAGAAAACCTGCAAAAATCTTGATAATTATGGAATCTGAGTGATAACTTATGGAAGTTTGTTATATTATTCCTTCTATTTTGCATGTTCTGATTGTTCTTATTAGGTAAAAGTAACTTTAAAGATTAAAACATTCATCCAGCCCCAGTGCAGTACCCACTGCAAACAGCCCCACAAGGGCTGCCCCAGACCTTCCACCTGGAACAGTTACAGGGTGATACTCACGAGTCCTGTCTTGCATATCATGCTGCTGATGCAGCATTGCCTATGGCTGTGCTTGACAAAGCATGCATCCCAGGCTGTTCTTCTCTGACCTCAAGCAGAGGTTAAGGGGTGAAACAAATAGGAAGCATTTCACTCCGTTTTACTGACGTGAAACAAGTAGGAGATAGACCTAAGTCCTTTCCAAATGCCTACTTTTCCCTTTGCTAAATGCATTCCATCTGCAGAAGGTTCTCTGGGGCAGCTGCAGCCACAGCAAGGCCATGAGGAAGTCACAGAGAACAAAGGAGACATCTACATATGGGTAAGGCCAGGAGAAGCAATTATAGATCTAAGCTCACTTGTGCAAGGCAAACATTTGCTGTGCCTGAGACCAGAGGGAAAAAGTGAGGGCTCATAATGACTTTGAGGCAAATCTAACACATTTCTTGCTAAAGTCTTGATCTCTATGAAGAAAATGACAGCTGAACAGGAGCACTGAACCACAGAGAGAGACATCTGTGTTCTTTTCCCCCCACATCGCCAGTGACCAGTGTGACCTTGGCTGAATCACCTCTTTCTTCCTTGGCCTCTTTCATCTACTGAAAAACAAGGGTTTAGACCAAAATACAGTTCAGCTTTGTGGTTCTTCAGAACAAACATTAAGCCTTCACTAGAGAAGGACTTCAGGGCAAGGAGCGTGTAACCACTCTGCCCTGTGGAGTCCACCAAGAGTCAAGAACCTAGAAAGCGATCTAGCAGATAGAGGAGGACACAGGTGGGTGAGGACTGTGGGAAGGATGCCTCATGTGGCCAAATCTCCATATCTCCAGAGAAGTTGAAAACCTAGATTTTTTTTTATCCAACCCCTTCATTTTCAGATGATAGCAATTAGCAGATATCACAAAAACATTTGTGAACAGAATTAGGTCTTCAAGCTGTCTTCAATATGATACCATTCTCTCTCTGGTTGGGGATTAGACTTGAGGTGGATGTCTCTGATCTTTCCAACATCTGGGTTTTTAACTCACTAAGTCTCAGAGATCACCACCTCAAAACTAAGGTTAATGCTAATGAGAAATACTTTAATTCATACAGTTCTTAAAGAAATATTTTCAAAAAAATTTTTACCATAGCCTACTGTAAAAAGTCCATTTTACATTGCCAGTGGTCACACATTTACACATACATGCACATAGATATATGAAACTCAGAAAAACTGTATACTTGTAATCTCAGCTACTTGGTAGCCTGGGCCTAGAGGATTGCAGGTTTGGGACCAGCCTCAACAATTTAGCAAGAGCCTGTCTCAAAATGAAAAAAAAAATAGAAAATTAAAACCAGAAAAAGACCCAGATGCAGTTCAGTGATAGAGTACCCTGGGTCTAATCCCTGGTCCTGAGGGAAGAAAAGATATTTACAAAACAGAATTTATCCCTACTCAATATGATGCACACTGCTTTTTTCTATTCCACTTTATCCTATTTCATTTTAATGCTGGTAGCAACCCATTAAACTGATTTCATGGACCATAGTTGAAAAGTATTGCTTTGAAGTTCACATTTAGTTAATTCCCATTTAACTGTCCCTATTACCTTCTGAGGTAGGAATTATATCCCCATCTTACAAAATAGAAAAGTTATTCTCAATCTTCATTCTCTAGATCTAGTTTCTCTTTTACTCCTTTAATCAAGAAGGGCAAGAATGAGAGGAATCAAGGAACTCCATAGGGCTATGTCAAAGAGTAAAAATCCCAGAGGTAAAGCAATCAAGGAGACCAGTGTGAAAAATCAAGCAATGGAACCAAGGCTGTATGCTAGGGATTGTATAATTTAAAGACACAATTGTCTCTCTTGTGTAATCTGCCATAAAATCTACATAGTTCCCAGGAAGACGGCAAAGGGCTTCTTCCAATGTAGAGCCAGATTTTTTTTATCTGGCCAAAGCTGACTTGGAGCAAAAGTTGTGGTGGAGCCTTCAAGGTTGTTAATGTCTAGACCATAACCATGAACTTGAAACTCCAGCTCCCAGACTTGTTGGAGTGTATGCCTGGCATTGCAGAGAAAAAGACAATGGCTAAGATTCAACTCCAAGTCCAACTGGGTCTGCCCAGGCTAGCTTGTGAAACCTCATTTCTGAACTGTACCATCTCCTAGGTCATTGTTTTAGAACTTGTCACAAAAGTTACATGTCACCTCCTTAGGTACAGATCAGAGAGGACATGAAGACACAGAGGCTGGCACACCCTGGTGGAGTGCAGGAATATCAGTGAACAGATATAGGGCAGATTTGGTGTTTTAAGACTGACGAACTTTGCTTCTACTTGGACCAGTTACCTGAGTCTGATTGTATTGTTTCTAATCAGTCTTGTTGGAGCCTTATGGGCCCGGGGCAGGAAATCTAGCAACAGTCCAGTCAGCCCAGTGCAGGCCAGTGTGGCCTTCCCTCATTACACATCTGGGGTGCATTCTCAAATGGTTGAGTCTGTCACCGTCTTTGTCTCTTTTTCTTTGTGTCCTTTGCTTCCAGATTCCTCAAGAGAACTAAGATAAGTGCATATCTGTTTACAAGGCCCCCAGCAAGGTTTTCTGCTTTCTGCTTTCTCTAAAGGCAGTTGCTCCTCTGTGATACAAACACAGTTGTTGCATAACATCGAAAGCCAGCGAGCTTTAGATTAGCATCACAAAAGTCAATTAACAAGGCAATTTCTTCCCTTGATTTGTATTTGTACATTATTAATGAATTACAGGACCTCCTAGAGAAGCAAATTAGCCTAGGTAACCAGGGAGCAGAGTACAAATATTTTTTCTTCCTTTAGTGGCCCCAAATATTTATCTCATGCAGAGAAAACTCGACACAAGCCCAGGGAGGACTCCCTATTCCTACAGTTAAGGAAGCACATCAGGGCAGCTCTGATAAATATTGATGTTTGTTTATCGAAATGTTACAGGCCATCCTGGCTAGCTGCCACCCGCTCCCACCCTGGTGGAGTGCAGTCTTAACTGGCAGAACTCGTGATGCAAGGAAGAGATATAGGAACCTAAACTGCCTTTGCTGAAGGACTTGCAGTCCTTGTTTCCTGAATACAAAAAAATTTTTGAATTAGAGGAACCAGTGTCCTGGCCTACAAGGGTTAGTTGTAGCTGAAAAGCCCATGTTCTCCTTTAATGCGGGGGCAGAAGTATACATGCTTAAGTACAAAGAGGATAGTAATTAGAAGCTCTCTGCATCACAGAAGTAACCAGTTTAGGGAGGTCTCAATGCTACCCCCACAGTGCTGCTTTGTTTCAAAAGCAATGCCATTAAGAAAGAAATGGTGCTTCATACAAGTCCCAGAGCTTTAACATGGAGACATTTATAACCATCCATTTAATAAGAGACAACTGAGCACCTACTGCACACAGCCACGGGAAGAATACCCTTAATATAATAATTTTATTTGCCTCTTTCTAGGCAGCCCTGTCAATCTCAAAAGCTCAGAGGCTGCAGTAGATTAGAAATCAATAAGGCTTACATGTTTATTCCTTCAATAAATGTGTCTTGAATGTTTATTGTTCAGATGCTAGATACCAAGCACAAAACAAAAACTGAAAACGCAGAACCCCTCAAGGAGCCTTGTGCCTTATGGGGGCGGCTGGGACCCACAGGAAGGTGTGGTCCATTAGAAATGGCTAACAAGGTGTCTGGAAAGAAGTCAGGTGTCTTTTCCTCACACCCTCCACCTTCCCGCATCAATTCCTACTTAGGGCAATGAGCTTACTCCTCCAGGTTGCCTTGTGGGAGTACTGGCAGGCTTCACAGGGGCAGGGGTCAGATGGACAATCACCCTGTGCATCCTCTCATGACAACACATGAGAACATAAAATAGCTCCTTTATTCAAAATTTAGTTTCTTTCTGACAGAATCTCTTGTTTCCTGATCGCTTAGGCTCTTTAGACCCAGAGTATCTTCAAAGATGAGGCTGACACAGAGGGAGTTTTGGGAACGCTCGGCAGAGCCCAGAATTCCAGGGACCTTTATGCTCCAGGGAGATCTGCATGGGGTCCGAGAGCAGGCAGAGAGCCCAGGCAGCTGCTTCTGTCTGCAGGTGGCAAAAAAGCAGAGCCAAAATGTCTGCTCTCTGTTTGGTCTTAAGCCTGTGTATGGTGTGCGTATTTACATTTAATGTGCTTCCGCTTGGGCAACATAATAACCTCCATATGCAATGTTCCCTTAACTGGAACATCCCCCACCCACCCCTTTAGCCAGCAAAACACCCACTCATCCTTCAGATCTCAGGGAAATGTGCTCCCTCAGAGAAGCCTTCCCTGACTGTTGCCCAAGTTATATGCTGTCACCTGCCCAGGTGCCTCTCCCCCACAGCCTTTTATAGCTTGCAATTATGCATACGTTTGTAATAATTCTTTCATCTTTACCTTCCTCTCCAAAGGTCATAAGCTCCATTTCAGTACAACGTTCAGCTCACTCACCTCTGGATTCCTCACTCTAGCCCATACTCAGCTCTTATAGACCCTGAACAAGTTCTCATGGACAGTAGAATAAACATCCAGGAAGGGAATCCTCCCCAGAGTCCACTTCTCTGATTGTGCCCGCCGCTGCCTGGCTTCTATTTCTGTTTCCTTTGAGGCTTGGCTTTGCCCATGCAAAGTACTATAGTCAAAGGTGAAGACCTTCGATTTCCAATATTTCATTTACACCTGTCCTCAAGGAACCACATGAAGGCAGGGCAAAAAAAAAAATAACAAAGCAGAAATTGTATTAAGGTTTAAGTCCAAAACAAGGTATGTATCACACCAAGGCATGTATCACACCAACAAGGCATGTATCGCACATTTGCTTTTTCAAGGAGAAGGCTATATTAGGTAAAAATTAACAATGTTTTTGTTTTAATAGATTAACTTCATGTTTGAAATGGGAACAGAATCTAAAGATTGGACAGATTTTCAGTTGTTCTTTCCCCTTGATCATATGACATAGTTATATTGCTAGAGAAAAGAGTTTGAAGAGACTGAAAGTTAGAAAGCCAAGGATATCACCTAACACAGGGAGGAAGATATGAGAAGATTAATTCTCTCTGACTTGTCCAGCTGGGGGATAAAGGAGCTCAGCTTGTTGATGGTCTGCCCTTGGAGACTCTTCTAGGTATTCAAATAGAAACCACCAAGGATACCAATAACCTCCTGATCCCCAGAGGAAGGCCCTGGACCCAAGAAATGGTCCGGTGAGAATAACTGATTGGTCCAAGGATGAGTGATTCATTCTCCTGTCTCTCTGTCTCTGTCTCTGTCTCTCTCTCTGTCTCTCTCTCTCTCAGGTCAGGCCACAGAACCATTTGTTGATCCATTTTGATCCATTAGGCATAGAAAGACAAGTCACACTGAAGGTTTCATGGCAGTTAGCCTGTAGGTGGGGAAAGAAGAATGACAAGAGATGGGAGGTTAGGTGTCCATGAAGGAGAGAGAGCCACACACACCATTCCCAACTATCTAATCTTGGGCCTTGTTCCTTATGCAGCCAGCTGAACTTCCTGTCCTTGGAATCCATAACATTTCCTCGAGTTCTCCTAGAAAAACCCCTCCCACTACGTTGCTTGTTGTCAAAATCCTTTCCAGTGCATTCTTGTTTTTCGAAAATTCATTTCCTGTGGTTGGCATAACAAATTCCCATAAACTGCATAACTTAGAAGAGAAGCATATCCTGTCACAATTCTGGATTCCAGAAGTCTGAAATCATAATGTTTCTCCAAAGCCTCTACTGTACAAACCTGCTTTGCTTCCTCTGACTTCTGGTGGCTCCACATATCCCTTGGTTTGTGGTTTCATCACAGTAATCTTTGCTTTCATCTTCACGTGAACCTGTCCTTTCCTCTCCGTGTCTTCCCCTCTTCTTCTCTCATAAGGATTTATGCCAATGGATTTAGAACATGCCTGGCTAACCCAGGACAATTAGATCCTTCACCCAATTACATGCGCAAAGACCCTTTCTCCAAATGAAGTCACATTTATAAGGATCAAATGTTAAGATCATGTATTCTTTTGGGGGCCACTGATCAACCCCGTCTACCCTACAGCTCGCTGAACCCTAAGATGAGTTTATCAAATATGCTTCATTAGCCTTGCAAGCTGTGAATGACCAGCTTCCACAATACAATTCTTAAATTGTTAAAATTTATGAATTCATAACTTCTAAAGAATGGCTAAAACAATAGCACAATTTGTTTTTTATTGGTAAAGTGTTTTGTGGCATTTTGGATTTTTGCTATTATTGTCATTTTGGTTTTTTGTGATATTAGGAACTGAACCTAGGGCCTCATGCATGCTAAAGAAGTTTTCTGCCACTGAGCTATACCCCTGACCCTTTTCCAATCTAATCTTGAGACAGGGTCTTACTAAGTTTCCCAGCCTGGCCTTCAACTTGTGATCTTCCTGCCTCACCTCCCAAGTAAAGCATGCATATTCTTATCAGCAATGCAGAGATGAGAGTTCCAGCTGTTTTACATGTTTGCCAAGACTAATACTGTCTTCTTCTTTTCAAAATATTTTAATGTGTGTGTAGTTGTATATCATAGCAATTATAGTATGTATTTCCTTGATAGTTATTTATATGGAATTGTTGTCTTGTATGTATCTGCCATTTGGATATTCTTTTATGTGAAATGCTTGTTTAAAACTCTTGCTTTTTTCCTGCAAAGTTACTGGCATCTTTGTTATTAAATTCTAGGCATTCTGTATATACACTGAACACATTCTGAGTGTGAGTTTCTAGCTTACCTCCTCACCTTTTTCATGGTGTCTTTATTGAACAGAAATTCTCATTTTTTAGTAAGTTAGTCATACATTAAGAGATACTACCAATGCTAAAAGACTAAATTGTAACAGGAATTATTTCCTTTGGAATATTATTTCCTAGATTCATTTTTATATTTTAATCCTGGAAAATTCTTAACTTTAATCAAGTATAATATAGCAATCTTTTCCTTTAGTATTATTGTTTTGTCCTGGGAAGAATTTTTTTGCCACCAAGATATTTTCTGTTAACTTATAGAAGCTTCATTGGTCAATATTCACATTTATGTCTATATTCCTCCTGGAATTGGCTTTTATGTAGCTGAAATAACAGGTATGTACCACCATATTGACCAGCAACTGAGTTTTTAATATTCGAGAATTGAGTCAAGCCTTAGTCTGTCACATTGGTTTGTCTTCTTTAGGCTCTTGGATTTGTATTGATGAGAACAATTACAGTTAAATAGCTACCATAATATAATGCTAGGCACCAGGTATTGTATGTACTTGGCCCTTTACATGGGGCATCACATCAAATATTGCAACAAACTTTTGAAAGTCAGATTATCACCAGGAGTCACACCCCAGTTGGACAGTACCAACTCAGTTCTCTTCACCATAGGATGGCCTTTTTGTAGACGTAGCACATCTGAGGGCTGTGTTACTACCGTTTTGGCTTCCCCAAAACCCATACTGAAGTTTGATTGGCCATTGAGGTAGTAGTATCTGGAGGTGGAGATTATTTAAGAAAATGGTTAGACCTTTAAGAGGACTCTGTGCCTTTCTCAGAGGACTGGATTGGTTACACAAGAGCAGTTTGTTATAAACAAAGCCACCCTTCATGTTTTGTCTTTTCTTCATGTGTTCATTTGCTCTTCTAACTTCCATCTGTCTCTCTGGTCCTCACCAGAGAGACCATTCAATCTTGAACTTCTCAGTCTTCAGAATCATGAGCTAAAATAAACCTCTTTCCCTTATAAATTTTCCAGCCTCAGATATTCTGTGATAGTAACAGAAAATGGACTAAGACATATGGATATGAGAGGGAAAATGAGGACCTGTTGTGGGCAGAACCCATTATGTGCTGACCATTGTATTTGGTGGTTTGCATCTGTCATCTCATTTGATCATCACAGCTTCTCCATGGAGGGGATAGTGCATAACTTAGCAAAAGGCTGACCATACTAAGTAGGATGAGGCTTTCTGTGAATGTAACCTGCACAGTCAAAGTCCCAGGCTTTCTAGCTTCTTAGGACTCAGGGACCAATCCCTTGAGGTCTACTCACAATATCTCAAGGAAACATGACACAGGCAGACTCTGGAATGACTGTTCTCTTTTCTCACTTAGTAGCTAAGCATATCTTTGTTTTTCTTTTCTTTCTTTTTTAATTTTGTCTAGATTGCAGTTTTAAAGTTTCTCCTGTGTATCAAATGCATTGTAGAAAATTGTCCTTGGTCAAAAAGACAATTTGGCTCCTCTTCCTTAAGAAAGGGATCCTCTCTATGAACTTTTGGGACAATCAAAGAACATGGAAGAAGAAAGATCTGCCCAGAAATTTTGTGGAGAGGACACACCATGCATCAGTGTAGGGATGCTCTTAACTACTCCCATGCAAATGGCAGAGACAATAGAAAGACACATTGTCTAAAATGGGCAGGATCAATGTCCTTAGGCCAGCCCTTGGTCTGTCTTCAGTCCAAGGATATTTTGATCTGAGTCAGGAAATGAGACAGTGAGGGCTAAAACATCTGAAACCCATGAGCATCTTCCATGTATTGATCCAAAGGTAACAGAGGATACAAAGAGCCCAACTGTGGTCTGAGGAAAGTGGCTTTTGTGCAAATGAGAACAGAATTTCCTGGGGTTGAATGAGAGTTTACGTCAATTTCTATAGTTCCAGGAAAAGAGAAGTTTTGACAACCATGGGTTTATCTATTCTAGCATTTGAGATCATTGAGGTCTTTAAAGGGATTTCTTTTAAATATACCTGTATAAGGTCCTGAAAGATTTCTTAATAAATCAAGACCTGTTAATTAATCTAATAATTATCAATACTTCTGATTAGTATTGATAATTTAGTACTTGCCCAAAAATGTACCTTTCATTATTAATGACTAGAAAATTTCAGTGTGCTCTTCTTCCCATGAGAGTTCATATCTACCAAATGTATCCAAATCATTCATTTGACACACTTTGAATTCCTGAGCTAAAAGCTATAGATACAGATAAGATTGTAGTTCCTGGCCTAAGGAGCCCAGTCTAGTTGGAGTGACAAGCATATTAGCAAATTAAAGGAACTTGTTGAGTAACAGAGGCAAGAAGTATTCACAGAAACAGCTGAGGTTCAAAG
>RJWT010036906.1:0-13161 GCA_004365215.1 Cuniculus paca | reverse complement strand
AAAAAAAAGGACATAAAATTTGCTATGGGCATAATTATTCAAATACTTCTGGGGCATCATAGGAGAATGCTACAAAGAAGCAATAATTGTGTTCCTGAGGACAAAGAGATAGTTTTCACACTACTTTATTCAGTGTAAGTTATTACACAACAAGCTGAAAATAATCTATAGCATTAAAGGGATACTGAGTTGTGGGGGACTGAGAGTCTATGAATAAATACATGCGCAAATCCTCCTTCGCTTACATGTCAGTCTGCCTACTGAGGAACCTTGAATGAGCTCCTTAACTCACCTAAGAGTATCAACTATCCAAGTTAAATTATGTCAATTCTGAAATAGAGGACTAAAAATAAACTGTGCAACTATATTTCCACCATTAAGACAATAAACATAGAATGCTTTCCTTTTATAGTAACACCTCAGATTGTTTTTTAAATTATCCTATAGAATGAGCAGTTGCTTTGCTTATAAAATGGTATAAGGAAACTCTACAATAAATATTCCGAAAGCAAGCAGGCTGGTAGCTTTAAAATCTCTCACTTCAGTAAAAATATTTTTGCTGTAATTTCCAATCACATCTTGTGGTTATATGTTGACTGTGCCAAATGTAAAATAAAATTATCCAGGATTCTTCTCCTTTTGGCAAGGATTTCATTGTCTCACTTTTCATTGCCCTGCACCAGGTAAAAGGAGGATGCCTGTTGCTTTCAAGTCTACATTTCCCTCACCAGGGTCCATGGCTCTCAGGTCCCAGCTGTTTCCTTCCTGACCCCAGCCACAAAAGAAGCTAATGAGACATTTGGAATGGAATGAAATGGATACATGGAGTGACCCAGACTCATGCTAGCAGCACCATGCAGTAATATTGAGAGGATCTACAAATCATCCGAGCAACTGAGGATTTCTCCTGACTATTGTGAACATAGGCAGCAGTATTTGGACAGTGAAATTCAAAAATAAATACTTCTGTATATACAGGATTTATTTGGTTTTGTATATATTTAAGACTTATAACATGATGTTGCAAGATACACACAGTAAAACAGTTACTATAATAGAACAGATTAATATATCCATCATCTTACATAGCTACCTACCCTTCTTTCCGGTCCACTTAATGATAAAAGGAGCTATAATCTATTAACTTAGCAGGTATCCAGAATAAAATATATATGATTATTGATTATAGTGTGCATGCATGTTGCATGTGTATGCAACAACAAAAAAAGTGCTGAATTTTGTTAGATACTTTTTTCTCATGAATCGAGATGTTTATATAATTTTTCCATTCTGTCATTGTGACATACACATAGTTTGATTTAGACATGCTAGATCAGCCTTGCCTGCCCTGGGTAAACCCCAGTTGGTCACAAAGTACAGTATTTTGGTATGCTGTTGGATTTGCTTTCTTCATTTTCTGTGGAGGATTTCAACACAGTTGTCCATCATACAGTATTGGCCTCTATTTTTCTTGTAGTTTTTGCCTTAGGTTCTCAGCAATGCTAGAATCCTAAAATGTACTTGGAAATTATCTCTTTATGTCTAATGTGTGGATGTATTTAAGAAACATCAGTAATAATTCTGTTTTGAGTATTTAATAGAATTAAACCATGAAGCCATCTGGTCCTGGGCATTTCTTTCTTGGAAGATTTTTAACTAACTCTTCAATCTCTTTATTTGTTATTTGTCTAGTAAGAGATTTGGTTTTTTGCTGGTTCAACCCGGGTAAGTGAGATAAATATAGAATAGACATGAAGGAAGAAACAGCCATACAATAGCAGTATAGGACTTCAGCACATCTCTTTCAGCAGTGAATAGATTAGACAGAAAATTAACAAATAAAAACTAGAATTTAACTGCCATTATATGAAATAGATCTAATATATGTAGAACTTTCTATCTAACAGTGACAAAACATAGAGTCTTCAATGCATGAGGAAAATTTTCCAGAATAGACCAGATTGTTAGCCCACAAATTTCTAAAGGCTGAAATCATATATGGCATTGTTTGTAACCCCAACGGTATGAATTTATAAATCAGTAATGAGGAAGACTGGGAAATTCACAAACACCTGGAAATTAAACAAGCAGTTGAACAGTTGACAGATCAAAAGGAAATCAAAAGGAAATAAAAATATCTTGAAACAAATGACAACGGAAACGAAGCATATCAAACCCTTTGAGAGGCAGCAAAAAGAAAAGTTTAAGGCAATAGATGACTACTTTATGAAAGAACAAAGATCACAAATAAGTAGTCTCTAATGCTATGTTTGAAAGATCTGGAAAATGAAATAAACCAAAAGTTACTAGAAGGAAGGAAATAATAAAGATCAGAACAGAAATACATCAAATAGAGAAAGCAAAAATAGGGAAACATCAGTAAAACTAAAGTTCTTTGAAAAAATAAAATCAACAAATGCTGAGATAGAGAAAGACTCAAATCAAATCAGAAATGAGAGTGAATATATTTTAAAATAAAAATGATCATAAAGGAATATTTTGAAAAATTATACACCAACAAATCAGAAAATGCAGAGGAAATGAATGAACTTAGAAAAATATAACTGGTAGAGTGAATCAGAGGAACTAAAAACTTTTAACAGACCAATAAAAAATAAAAAATTAAAGATAGTGGGACATGGCAATGTGTGTATATAATTCCCACCCTCAGGGAAGCTGAGGCAGGAAGATCACACGACTGAGCCCAGCATAGGCAATTTAGTGACTCAGTGAGACCCTGTCGCAAAAGAAATCAGAAAAATGACTAAAGATGTATAGTTCAGTATAACAGCCCTGGGTTTAGTCCCCAGGGTGGGGGAAGGGAAAAAGAGATTGAAGAATTAAAAGCCCACCAGAATCAACTGTGGATTTACGTCAGTGGTAGAGTGTTGCCCAGCACATGCAATGTCCTGGGTTCAATTCTCGGCAGACACATACAAAATAAATAAATTGAGTAATTAAATTAAATTAAATAATAAAAATACCAACACAGAAAAGCCCAGCAACAGGATGGCCTCACAGCTGAACTTTACATAAGATTCTTAAAATAGTAATTGTAACCCAATACTTGGATGAGTATTTAAAAAAATAGCTATTGAGTCATTATTAGCATTTTGCAAGGTGATTCTGCCATGGGGAAATCAGCTTAAAATATTTGTATTTTTAGGTTATTACTGTAATTCTTAATGCAGATTAATTTTACCAATTAATGAGATTGACCATATTTATATACATTCACACATTGTGTTCTTAAAGAGATAATACTATAAAGTGATTAAGAGAACAAACTCTAGAAGCAGATGATCTGTGAATCTCAGCTCCTTAACTTAGTAGATATAATTACACAACAATTGACATAGTTTCATTTTATAGACTTCTCACAACCTTTTTCTTCAGTTCTGTACAGCTAATTAGATTTTTAATCTTGACCATGTTGACCTCGCTTTATTATGACTTCCACACAGTGAGATTAAGACAGAAGCGCTCTGAAAATACTGGCTCTTGTAAATTAATTTCTACTTCATAGCACCCCAATGACTGTACAATGAATTCACCATCTTCATCCTATAGTGATAAACCCTAAAGAACTCCTGATATGGATCATGTATGTTCTCACCCCTCTTCCTTTTTTCCACTCTCCCTCTTTATTTGGAGGATTTCACTTTATTGATCTCTTAAAAGATAGTTTTTTTGTTTCAGTGATTTTCTCTAATAATGTTTTGGATCTCAATTCATCAATTTCTACTCTTACTCTTATGTTGATTTTCCTCCTAATTTCTTTGGGCTTCTGTTGCCCTACTTCCCATAGATGGAAGCTTATCACTGATTTCAGACTTTCCTTCATTACTAACACTAATATTTTGTGCTACAAATTTCCCTCTCAAAAATGCTTTGGCTCCATGTCCCAAACACAAATCCGTTGCATTTTACCTTTCATTCAGTTCACTTTTATTTGTTTTTGCTTTTCCTTTGAAAATTTCTACCACACTTGGGTTATTTGAAAGTACGCTGCTTAGTTTCCCCTCATAGGAGGTGTTGCTGCTATACTTTCGTTACTGATTGCTGGCTTGATCAACTGAGATCAAAGAATGTATCCTTTCCTGCATTAATTCTTAAGTTTCTTAGGGTTTTATTTTATAGCTCACAACGTAGTCTATCTTGGTGGTTCATGAACACCCACTGTTATTTTTTATTTATTCCCTGTTAAATATTTCCTTATATATACTAAAAACCATATCATACAGTGTTAAGGTTGTTTTGCTTCAGTTATAAACAATTCAGAAATCTCAATCAAAAGAAGAACATCGACTAATACTACACCCATACTTTTACTCTTCCTCCTCTTCATTCTTTTCTCCCCATGTTATTCAATACTTTTTTCACTTTTTATTTCCTCAAAAAGGACTTTTTGAGGAATGCTCTTTAAGGAATCTGTAGTTTCCCTGCATGGAAGAATGTGTTGAAAGGAGACTACCAAGAACAGGAAGAAGAAGAAAGGGGCAAGAGAAAGAGAAAGAAAAGGGAGAGAAATGAAAGTGGGAGAAGTGGATTGAATCAAGATACAATATATGCCTGTACAAAAATCCACATATATATTAGCATTAGCATATGATGACAGTACCATTTCAAATTACTGAATCCGAGTGTTAAATAAATTACAGGATACAAAGTATTTTTTAAAACCAGATTTCAACATGACAATTGCTTTAGAAAGACAATTGTCTGCAACTGACATAATATTTTTGGGTTTTTCCAAAAGCAAAACTTCTTATTGTGTTCACTGCATTGAAAAGTATGTACAAAAATTTTTAAATAGTGATAGTGCTAGCATAGCCTGTTCTGGATTTCACTGGGGTAGTATTTGAAAACTTGTGTTATTTCTTCGGCCTTCGTGATTCCTGATAAAAAAAATCTACAGTTATTACACTTAGTTTTCCTGTATATTAAGTTCTGCTTCTCTCTCTCACTGCTTTCAAAGTTTTTTCTAGTCTAGTTTTAAGAACTAGTCCTTTCCTAGGTATCTTCCTTAAAAAGCTAAAGAAATCATGCACAGTGAAACACACTGTGATTCCCCGTGATTTTAGCACCATAATTCATAAAAGCTAAATCTTGGAAGTGTCCTGCATATCTATCAACAGATGAGTTGATAAAGAAAATGTGGTATTTGTCCACAGTGGACTATTGCTGTAGATAAACTTGAGGCTGTTGTAGAAAAACTGATATACTTTGAGAACATAATGTTAAGTTAAATATCACATAATTTCTGTTGTATGAGAAATCCAAAACGCAAATAAATGAAAGAATAAAAATAAATCTACAACAAGCAATCAAAAATAAAAGACAACAGAAAACAGGTGCATAGATTTTTTTTTTTATGGAGGGAGAGGAAAGAGAAGGAAGGGGAAGAGACGGAAAGTATTAATATATGATTTATATGTGTCCCAGCTCTCCACGGTGAATGTAGTCATTACATACTGCAAATATGCACTAATAAAAATTTTAAAAAGGGAAAAGCTCAAGAATTAAGATTTAGTCTGATGCATGTGAAATTCTTTGGGTCTATGCCATGTGGTTGCTTCCGGTATTTGGATCTGTAGGTCGGTGTGATATTTCCAGCTATGATTTCTCCATGCTGGCAGCTCGCTTTCTCTTGCCTCTCTTTGGGCCTCCCCTGGCATAAATGCTACGTCTTTCACATAGCATCACATCTCTCTCGGGCTCTGTACTCTTTTCTTTCCCATGTTTTCTGTGGTGTTCACTGAATTCTTCCATCTTCAAATGCAGGGATTCTTTTTTCTGTCTTCTAAATTCTGCCATTGAGATTTTCCAGTTTCTAAAAGTTCTTTTCCGTGCTATAATTTCAGTAATTTATAACATCTCTTTTTGCTGTCATCTCAGCGTTGGCAGTTACTGACTACCTTTTTTCATTCTCCATGAGACCCAGGGAGTATGAGTCATTTTTTACAGAAACATGGATTTTGGGGGCATGATGCTCTGAAATTGTTGGTTTTACTTAAATCAGATCACAATACTCTGGGGAGGAGAGCAGGTTGGTGTCTCAGAACCTGGAGAATTGTATTGTTAAATCTTACACAAATAAAAAATACCTCTGGTTGAAACAAGTCTGCATATTTACAAGTTGAACCCCACAGGATGCCAAAACTGAGAACACCCAAGGCTCTGCCACTGAACAGCACAGTATTTCCACATAGCCTGCACCAAAGGTTTGGTTGGACACTGCTATCTGGCATATCAAAGCCCAGCCTATTTGAGTTTACTTCACAAGGGCCCTCGAAAGAAATTCAAACTTAGTTTATTCTATAATAACATCTAGAAATATGTAATAATAAATGTGCATAAATCATAGCATTTGTTTTACTTATTTAAAAATGAATAGGTGAGAAGACAAACCAGACCAATATTATAAGCAAACAAGCAAAGGTTTAACTATTCCCATAAAGAACACTGCTTTCCTTGCCTTGGTTTTTCGTTTCTTACTTACAGGCAAACTAACACATGCATATTTAACTTACCTCACTCATTTGGAGAGTATAGGCAGTGTCTTCACTATTACTTCTCACTAGATGAAATTAGAAAAAGAAACGTTACATTGGCCAACTGATCTGACTCTGTTTTAAAATCTATATTAGGATAAAATAGGAAATTGATAAGCAAAACAAAAAATAAAAAAGGTGGAAGAAAGCATAAAAGGCCTTCCTGGCGCGAAATTGTTCTGAATACCCTCCAAAAATCAGCTCACTAAGGATTGTTTGTACTCCAGGGGGAAAAGCACAAATACTGCTGTGTAGGATCTACTCCCATCCACTAGGCAGGAAATTTAACTCTGACCAATACGGCTATTGACTCAGAGCAAAATAGCTGAGGTCATGTTCACTGTTATCTCCTTGCTCTCACCAGATGAGAGTTAATGTTCTCTTCATTCATCTCCTGGACCTGAACCAGACCACATGGGAGGAAAACACTGCTAGAGCACAATCCGTGTCTGAGGGGGCCAAATGACTTTCCTCACACAGGCATCTTCAGAATAGTTACGTGTTCAGTCATTTGGATTGAAACACATGTTTAAGGAAGTTTCTAACACTTAAAATATTTGACATAGAGAATTCTGTTTTCTTATTCTCTAGGGACTCCAACTTGGGAAAACACTCAGAAGTACTTCCCCACTTAAAAACATCCTACATAAAAATTTGTTAGAGAAGGGAAAATACCACAGTAGGAATAAAATAAAATGTTGCTACCAATTAAAGGTCATTCATAATAACTATAATTTGGGGGAGAGTTAGTATATATTCTAAAAATAGA
Organism: Cuniculus paca; assembly: GCA_004365215.1. NCBI lineage: Eukaryota > Metazoa > Chordata > Mammalia > Rodentia > Cuniculidae > Cuniculus > Cuniculus paca. The sequence continues at coordinate 5,838 of RJWT010036906.1, read as the reverse complement.
GGAAATATAAATATCCCATCTGTACAGACTTTTCATGATCCAAGAAATATAATTCATTTTAAAAAAACAAACCATTAAACCTGTTTAAAGAAATGAATTGAAACTTAAAAATGGAACTCTTTTCACAGATTACCCAAATCACTAACGTTTTGAAATGATGACAAGAAGGGTGCGTAAAATACCATGTGACATTTTAAGAGAGACAGACCACGTTCACTTAATTTTATGAAATATATTTTTATAATTGTTCTATTTTATTAGTTCTGCATGTCAGTCTCTTACTGCGTGTAATTTACAAATTAAATGATTTCATAGGTGTGATATAAGAAACAAAACATAAAATGTTTAAGATTTGATACCACTCAGTTTCAGGCATTCACTGGGGATCACTTAAAACAATACTATATTTGATGCAGCAATGTGCTGTGGAAACCAAAACAAAACATTCCCTATCCTACCGTGCCAGCATAAGACATGAATTCAGACCTCTCCATAATCATACGAATGGCAGGAGGTCAATGTTTGTGCCAGCACTGAATGAGATACGCCTGTACTTTGCACAAAGAAGGTCAAAATGTTACCCCTGTTGATAGTAGTAACAGGATATGCTCTGTTCTTTATTAATTTTTCAAAGTGTTGTAAATTCTCTGGGCTAATTTTCAGTGTATCAGAATAAGATGAAATCATTCATTTTATACTCAGATCGCTTCCTCCCAAGAACAGCTGTTAAAGTGTTAAGTAGTTATTTTTGCCAAAGTACGAAAACTAACCCACCGCTGCTGTATCATGACTTCTCTGAGTGCGGTTTTTGTCATGTAAAACACAGAAATACAGATGAACATATGCCCAAAACACATGTTATACAGTGCCCTTTGGAAAGCAGTTCTCCCAGAATGCAGTCTTGCTGCAGAACTCCAAACTTCACAGGATCCAGACCGTCTCTCACCAGATTTGTGTATGAAATGAACATTGACCTAACATAGCCTGTGCTTGGGGCGCAGTTTGACTCTGTCCCCTGATGGTTCACATGCTTTAAGCCTAATCTCTGTGTGAGAATGCTGAGAGACAGCAGTGGAACTTTTAAGAGGTAGGGCCTGGTTGGAGGTAACCTGGCCACTGGGGATCACTCTTGGAAGCGATTCATGTAGTTCTTGAGGGACCCTGGTGACTTTTTGCAAGACCAAGCAGTTATAGAAAGGGCGAGCTTTGCCACTGAATCCTTCTTATCCCAATGCACTAGTGTCACATCAGTAAGAACTGATGGATCAACATGATCTTGGCCTTTCAGCCTCTAAAATCATATGTTAAATTAATTTATTTTCTTGTAAAATACTCAGACTCAGGTAGTTTGTTTGAGCAGCACAATGTAAACCAATACACATTATAATGTATAAAGAAAAAGAGCTTAAAAAATACATGTTTTGCCTCTCAAGATATGGTACTTGAACATGAATTTATGGAAGTTTCCATTTTCTTGAGGACAAAGATTGTCACAATTATATCAAGAATAGTGCATCAACCAAAATGTATGCAGTTCCAACCATGGAAGAATCAAGTAAATACAGGCCCAAAGCTAGGTTTATACAGCACTTTATAATTCTATTTTTATAAAGAGAAATTTGAAAAATGACAAGCACTATCCCTTGCTTCCTCCAATAATTTTGGTTTCATTTAACATAAAACAAATAGGTGAAAAAATATTTTCAAATGTTATGTGAACTTGACACCATGCACTTAATTGAGGATTTGGAAAAGGGAATACAAAACACCTAGATTTCCTCCCGTCACCACTACTGTAGTCTTCCTCTTACACTGTCACCTTTACACTCTCTGCCTTTTCTAGAATGAACAACTGTTCCCTTCCCTTACTAACTCTTGCTTATAGTTCACATTATGTTAGTTTTGACATTCTGCTTTCAGGCCTTGTTAAACACTGTCAAGGACACTCATGCAATATTCTCAGATACACACTCACACTTACAGAATATAAAGATGAACTAAATAAACATAATCACCAAGTCACTCTCAAAACCGGCTGATCTGAAGAGGCAGGATCTGAAGCCAGCAGCTCCAAGTCAGCTTCTTGATACTTCTCTGACTTTCTCTAAAAGGAATGCAAATGACTGTACTGCCTTGCAGACTACAAACCAGAAGTAGTAAAGGCTTGGCACTGATCACGGTGGAGAATCACCAAATGTGTGTTAAAAAGTAAAGGCAGCCCACAGCCTGAGCTTTGAGTTTTCACTGAAAGCACATTGCTAAGAATATACTATCCAGCGAACCCAAAGCCCATAAATAGCCCTTGCCTTTACCCAATGGTCTTCTCAGTTTACACTCACACCAGCAGCACAGAATAAAATACAGTCAGGTGCTCACAGGCCAACATTTCTGTCAACAACAGACCACATACAATACAGAATTCCCAAAAGCCTATAATGTAGCCTAGGTGCATAGTAGGCTATACTGCCCCGCTCCATGGACCTATATTATTTAACGACCTCACAACCATGAAATCACTAAACATTTCTCAGAAGGTATCCTGTTGGCAAAGTGCTCACAAATGCATTTACAAATATCTGCATTATTGAAAGGCAGGTGGTTTCATTAAATATGGAGCATAATGTGGTTGTAAAAATGTCCACTTTACATTCAACTTTTAAGTTGCCTTTTCCAATGTTAAACTCCTATACTGTCTTTTCAGCCCTGACTTCTCTTAAGGTAACTAAAGAATGAATACGGCAAGTCAGAATTTCCTTACAGTGTCAGCCAGTCAAGACTCCAACACTTACATGTTACTAGGAGTTACACAGCAATTTAAGAGCCTATCACACTTGACTTTGGAATTAGATTTTAAGGATCTGTACATAGTATGAAAATATGCAACTGGAGATCACTGATGGTTCATGTGTTCCAATGTGGCTGAACAGACTCAGAGGAAATGCAAAAAATCCCAGAAACACCTCATTAAATATTATTTCTAAAATGCAAGGTGTTGATTGTCTCTATAGAAATAAATCTCATATACACCAATACACTGACTCATGTTTCATCTCCAAAAGTGATTTAGGAAACATGTAAATACAAGACTGAGTTTTACTTGTATGAGTGGAGTGATTTACTCTAAGGCTTCCTTATGCATGTCAATATGCAGAAGTGAAAGTAGCTCATAAAACCTGATATTGTGAGACCTAGACATGTCTAGGCTTCTTTGGCCAGCACGTCTGTGTTTAGAATTGTGCCAGTTAAGTTTAAGAGGAAAAAAAAAGCATATCTGAAAGTGGGCTTCCAAAAGTCCACTGGATTGTTGATATTAAGACACTTGTCTCCATTCTAGGGAACATTCACAGAACTTTGTAACAGAGGTGTAGACAATGAGAGGCAAAACCAACTCAGTAATATAACTGACATTTGGATCCCACATCTAGGAAAGCAAGCGTCCTTTGATTGACCTGATTCACACTGTGCCTTGGCCCCTGTTCCCACTAACATCACATCGCTCTGCTGCTTAAGCTCTGAGTCTAGGAAAAGATACGGACACAGAAATTTGGACAGAACACAGTAAACTAACTCAGTTATCAGATACGTGTTGCTCCTCACCCATGTTTGTTTTTCCATCTCCATACAAATCAGAAACTCAGCTTTGATCACCAGAAGAGTAAGGAAATTGCAAACGACTTTGCCAAGGAAAGGAAAACTGAAATTTTGAGAAAAGGTCTAAAACCATTTGGGGATGGATTTGTGCTATTTGTATGACCTCATACTTAGCTCATATGCATTTTAAGCATAGATTCCGCTAAGTAAAACCATCTGAAGGCTCAATTACATCACATCTCAAAAGACTGAAGGAGGATAATTGTTAATCTCACTAATGCTATGCTGAAGTATTTTTCTTCATTATACAGGGCACATTTTCCCCTCTCTTCTCCCTCCAGTGAAGAGTATACTTTTATAGCACACATAGTTTTATCTCAGAAGAACCAGTCATAAGGAAATCCTGAATGCTTTAAATAAATTAGACCTTCAGATTCCTAAAAGAACAATATGAAGCAATTCTTAGTAAAGGCCAAAACTATCAAGTAAATGTTGAATAAAACTTCCAATTGTATACATCTGAAAGTTATTTGGTTTTTTTCCTTTTTGCACCACTGAACAGCAATCATCTTCCCTAGCTAATGCATTTATTTCATTGTTTTTCAGAGCTGTTTATCAAGGTTTAAAGTTTTCAAGAGCTTCATTTTCTCTCCTCTTCAAATTTTTTTATTTAAAAAAAGGGGAAGGGAGCTTCAAGTGTCACCACGTAGAACAAAAGAGCAAAAGAAGATAATCAACAGAATGGAAGAAAATACCTGGAGCCTGTAATAAAAGGACTTGAGTCGAGAATATACAAAGAACATTAAAAAATCAACAATGAAAATATAACTCAATTTTTTAACTGACAAAGAATTTGAATAGACATTTCTCAAATACATATGGCAATAAGCATACAAAATATTTGACATTTTAGTCATCAGGGAAAAAAGAGGTCAAAATCACATTGAGATACCACTTGGTAACCGCTTGGATGACTGTAACAAAGACAGACAACAGCAAGTGTTAATGAGGATGTGGAGAAACTGGAACGTTTCCACGCTGCTGGAGAAAATGTAAAATATTGTGGACACTTGGTAATCAGTTTGGTAGTGTCTCAAAGTGTTCCATACAGAGCTACTACATGATCCAGCAATTCTCCACCTGGTATATAGCCAAGATACACAGAAACGTATTCACACAAAAACTCGGAGATGAAGAGTCATAGCAGCATTACTCCTCGTGGTAAAGATGGAAATCACTCCAAAGTCCATTAGGCGGTGAACATGGCAGATCCCTACAATGGGAAGTTACTTTGCACATAAGAAAGGGAAGATGAACTGATGCAGGGATGAAGTTCAAAGTCATGCCAAGAGACGGAAGCCAATGACAGTACCTCACAGAGCGTGCGATCCTACTTAGGAGGAAGCACGGGCATGTGGATGCGCGAATCTACGGCCACAGTAAGTAGACCGGCGGCTAAGGTTGGGGTAGGGGAAGATGAAGTAGGAGGTTTCTATTTGGAGCCATGAAACTGTTCTAAAATTATTCTACGGTGTTGGTTACAAAGCTCTGCAAACGTACTGAAAGCCCCTGATCTTTACACGATAAATGGGTGCATTTTATGATACGTAGACTATACCTCAATACAGCTGTTTTTCAAGGGGCAAAGGATGGGCACAAAAATGTACTGCATTCCTTGGTCCACTTGAAGACCAAATAGCAGTCTATGCTCAGCTCTTTCACTAGTTTAAAAAGCCTGTCTTCAGGTTCTGCTCTAATACTAAACAGAGCATGAAAATATTGGCATCGAGGGGCGTGAGATAGCAGCAGAAAAAAATGCATGCGCTTTTAGGAGAATGTGTTAGTAAAGCACATCCCCAGAACATGGGTTTGTGCAAAGATCTTCGCGAAGAACGGACACCTATTTCTCCGCAGCGGGGAGGCTTCCACTCCACAGCAGTTTCCTCATGAGCCTGAGGAGCCCAAGCTGAGTGACATGGGTCCGACCCTCCTGTGACGAAGGAGGATCCCGCACTGGGCATCAGCCGCAGGGCGAGGCGGGAGGAACACCCCCACGGCCCGCTTCCCGGGTACTGAGCCAGGCTGTGCGGGAGGTCAGTTTGGCCTGGTTTGGGTGGGTTCCGAGGACTGCACGGAGGTCTGGGAGCCAGGGGAGGGCCCGAGGTACCCAGGTCCAGGGTCGCAGGACCCAGGTCCCTGGGCGGCGCTGCCCCTGAGGCGAGGGCGCGTAGGCCGAGCCAGGGCCTG
>RJWT010036905.1:0-13183 GCA_004365215.1 Cuniculus paca | reverse complement strand
GTAAGAAAGTGAAAGACTCAATAAGATACAAAATTCCTGTTAAATATGGGGGAATGGTTCTGAAGTCTAATGGTGCTTTTATTCTTTGATTTTATTGGTTTAAGTCTCTTTTCTACTATTTGATTGCTATATGTGAGAAGATAGGAACAGCTCTTTTGAAGAAAACAGGGGACATTAAGGTAGCCATTGTTGATTTCTTGCTGTCTGATTTGAAGGCCTGTAATGCTTTCACTCTTTTGTTTTATCTGGTTTTATATTATTTTGTTTTGTTTGAGTTTATTGTCTGTGAATGTATGAACAACCATTTCAAAGAAGGCAAGAGACACTAGGGTAGCCATTGTTAATCTGTTGTTATGTTTTGAAGACCTGTATTGCTTGCCGTGTTCTGTTTTGAAATGGTATGTTGCATTTGACTGTATTCTGTTTTGTTTTGTTTTGTTCTATTCTCTTTAAAATAAAATAAATAAAAATAATTATCCAAACTGAGGATATTTGCTCCATTGACATGAAATATTCCTGTTTTTTACTGGTCAATTAAAATGAGAAAATTTAAAATTGTTCCCTGTGGTTGCTCATTGGTTATTCCAATTTCTTATTCCTTAAACTGCCTGTTTTGGACAGTTTTTCTCTTTCATGTTTAATTACCGTTTTGAGAGAGTTTATTATGCATTTTGAATTATCAAAAAACAAAAAGAGGAAGGGATGAAGAGATGGATGAAGGAATGAAAGTGGGAAGGAAAAGGAAATGATAAAAAGTAATTAATGAGCTCTAATATTAACTACATGTAGCAATGCCCTACAAAGAGTATAAACAGTATATGCTACACATGTCTGCTAATAAAAATTATTTTTCGAAAATTATTTTCCAAAAATTATTCAAAAATATCTTGTTGAAAATACAATCTATGATTTATTTTTTCCTTTTGATAATTACATTAAATATATTAGGTGTAATTATATTAAATATATTTGCAATTTAAAGTGTATTATAATGAAACTAATCTTGTTAAGAAAACTTTTAAGGACCAGGCATCATATTAGTTATTTTTGAATGTGTTACTTCATTTTTCTTTCTTTTTAAACTGTGTATTACGGCCCCCTCTTTGCCAACAACCTCCTCAAGGTTCAGAGGTACAGAGCCAAGGAATTTTTATGTGAAGTAAAGGGGGAAAACTAAATAGGTTTTATTTTATTCTTTAGCTTATATTTTTAAACATACAATAAATAGTCACACTTTTAATTCTCTAAATGCATTTACATAGTGTTTTTTAACTTGAATCTTCTTGAGCCTCAAAGGGGTAGCTGGGGCATCTATTATTCATATGCCTTGATAATTAATTTGAAAGATAGAATTTAGAAATCATATTTTCTAAAAGTATTAGCAAAAGTGCAATTAAAACTCATATATTTGAACTCTTGAACCTAGTATTTTTTGCAGTGACATTCCCCAAAGCTTAAAATACACCTGGAGATTAATTCAAATTGGCATCAGTGATCCATGTGCTAAAATATTGCTAACAAAGATAACATCTTTTTCATTAACCCTGTAATGTACAATATATGCTCTGTAGGTAAAGGTTAAATTATTTAGCCTGGGACTAATATATTTTTATGTATGTGTTTTCTCAAGTGTCCCTATATGAATGTTATAGACTTAAATATTTAATTTGGCTAATTTCAAAGAAACTGGAAATTTTGGCAAACACTAATTTTAAAATTACAGGTAGTTTTTGAACAAGAGAATTTTGTATTAAAAGTTAAAGATTTACAAATCCATAGGTTTAGTGGTTTAAAATAATTTTTTTTAAATCAAAGCAAAGTAAAACTTATATATGGCCACAGAAAAAGGTTGAAAATCACTCATCTATACCATCTGAGACTCAAGTAGGCTATGTGCTTTTTCTTTTATACAGTCAATTGGCAGAGGACTGAGAACAGTCCTCTGTGTTTTAACAAAAATGATCTTGTAATATCCATGTGTTTTGTTTTCTATCCCCTCTCTTTTAAACAAGAGACTTGTTATCTTTCTAGAATAGTGCAGTTCAGTACATCCCTTGATTAAATAAATTCATAAATTTCATGAAATAATTCTGAGGGTCATTTTACCCACCTACAGGATTTGCCACACAACTTTCTAAGGCCTCCTATCACAACAGAAATTCCATTTCTTTGGATATGTTAAGGTCTTTATTGTTGCTATAAACATGGTCTAGTTCTTAGTTAATCAACTCTCAGAATAGGAAAATCCATAAGATAAAGAGTAGCACAGTAGTTGCTTAGATTTAGGGAAGGGACTGGGAGATGATAGCTAGTAGGTAGTAGGTTTTGTATTGGGGTAACATCAACAATCTAAATTAGATTGTGCTTATGTTTGCACAACTCTGCAATATGCTAAAATCTACTGTCTTACATACTTTAATAGTATGCAAATTTTAGTTCAATAAAGTTATTATTTTAATAAAGAAATTCAGCACATGCTAACATGTTGAAGCATCAGAATCTACTCTTTTCCAAAATATTGTTTTAAATAGATACACTATACAGAGTCCATGAAAAATATTACTAACCATTGTTACTTTGCTTAACAATATTATATTTCCAAATTACCATACCACAAAAATATCTTCTTTCATTTAATCTTAAAACCATCACACAAGGGAGGTGTTAATATGACAATTTTATAGATAAATATACGTAGTAACATAAAATTAAGCAACTGCCCAATGGATAACAATTGAATCAGGATTTAAATTTTATCCTCTAGTTTTTCAAGTGTTGTACCAACTCATTTTGTAAACTCTATTTTTCTCCTGCCTTCAAATTTGCTTATTTTTCTTTATAGTTAACAAAAATGTGCTATTCTCATTTCCATTAATACTTTACCAGAGTTCCTCAGATGTGCATATCTTGCAGCTGTTCAAAAGTTTCTTTTATATTTTCTTGTAGTTGAAATATTCCCTGTCCCTTCAATTCCTTTGTCATTTGAAATTACCATTTTTTTTCTTCTATTTGATTGTTAGCTGTTCAGTGTGTTTCCCATGTGATAGTCACACATGCAGATTGCAAGAGACCTAAGATGGTGTATGTCCTGTTAGGGATGAAAGTTGGGGTTTAGTTGTTTCTTACTCCGCCTAAGTCATTCAGACAAACCTGACCCCTCAGTATGCTAAAGTTTCTGAACAATCAACACATTTTAGTGCAATAATTTCAAAACCTCAAGGCTATTTTCCATTTTTTTCATAATGTTTTTGAAAAATACTTTTAAAAGTGAGCAAAGGTTCCTCTTAAGAGTTTGAAGGAATGTTCCAGATTTTATTTTTTAATAGGGAAATATATTTGAGGAAGGAGTCTGTTGTTTGCTGTGCATTTTTAAATTTTTTACTTCACATTTTTCTGCTTTTAGATATTTTGATAATTTATTCTGATGTTACTAAAGTGTACACAATTTATCAAATCCAGTGACTTCAATTGTAAATATTTTAGTTCTATTTTTAAAATAATGCAGTTCAATATAATAAACTTTACTAATGTAGCTATTTCGAAGATGCTTATATAGGAGTGAGAAGAAATCTAAATTATAAATTGGGTGAATTTTTCAACCTCATATCATATTTATAAATTAAACTATAGTTGGTAAATAATTGTGATTGGCAGTGTAGTCAACTCTTTCTGAGAATATCTTTCTTTCTAACCTTTGGATTGGAAATCACTAAAGATCTATACTCTATATTTACCACAGCCTGAAATTCCACAATTACTTTCAAAGTGTGGAGGAAGCAACTGGAGAAAGTGCTATTCTGACCAATCTTCATCCTTATTTAGTTTCAAGGAGATGGAAAGCATGTTTCATCTCTCTTGATTTAAAGCTATTGGATTTGATTTTTATTTTCAAGTAGAGCTTTGGAGAGTTTTGTTTTCAAACTCCAAAGAAAAATTGAACCCATCAGACTTTGAAAATCAACAACAGACATAATAAAATCCTTTAATATCTCCCCAAAGCCTTCAAAAACCCTACCTTTATGACTGAATAACATTCAGTTCCTCCCATTTCTGAAGAAAGCCACTGTCCCAGTCATACCCAATGACTTATGAGGCCCAAGTGAACAAGGCTCTCTTTTACTTGGGTACCTGTGCAGTCTCCACTCTTACTCACTTCTCCAACTGGCTTTCTTCCAGCAACGCCACCACACTGCTGAGGAAATTAACATTAATGCGATCCCTGCCTGTTTTAATACTGTAGGAAGAAGGCGCTCACAGCACATCCAATAAAAACCAAGCTTTAACAAACAATGGATCTACTTCTGAATATGGAAATGGAATGTATTTCTTTATAGAAATCTGTGTAAACTCTGGGGCCCCTCTCAACTATGTCCCACACTGAACAGAGTCATTTCATTTCCTTAAGTCTTGAATTGATATCATGTGGCATATCAGAATTTATTACACAGACACCTGAAGACCTCAGAAAATTGTGTATTTAGAGAATTGGAAAGAAGTTTTAGATAAAAAGAGATTGAAATTGGGATGAAATATCCACTTTTAGACTGGACAAAACAATTATTTTATTTGGGTTAATCCTCCAGCCCCAAAACTGATACATTGAAAAGGATTGTTTTGTATGTTGTGCCTGTGTGTGTGTTTATGTTGTCTTGAGAGTGGACAAAGAAATAAGGAAAACCACTTTAAAAATAATATTTTCATTATGTGGTCCAGGTTTAGAAAGGACAGAGTTTAAGAAAGATTACAGTACTGAAAATGAACAAAAGTGGATGGATTTATGATACAAAATTTTTGAACACATTCCTAATGGACTATCTCGAAAAGAGTGAAGGCAGACAGAAAAGCAGATCACTTCAACATTTTTTATTTCAGCAGTAGGGTGAAGGAAGTGTCACTTACATGGATATAAAAGAGTGAAGTGAAAATTCAAAAGTAGAGAAGAAACTGCACAAATTGAGTAAGTTCCTCAACAGTGCATATAATGAATATTTTAATAAGCATTCATTACTTAATCACTTTCCGATAGTGGTTTTTGAGAGCAGTGCTAATACTAGAATCACTGCTACTGAGGAAATTTACCTTAATAAAAGTGAAAAACTCATTGTCTCCACCAGAGGTGCAATCCTCACTATTATGTCAGAAAATTATCTCATTAATATTTGGTGCACTAGTTTTAACATAATTCTAGTACTTTGTAAATATCCATATGACTCAGAAAAATAGAATCAATTTGAATCCAATAATTACAAATAGAATTATGAAAATTATCTACTAGAAACATTCATCATATTTGTAAGAGTTTTGGCAAATTCCTCTCAATAGTGCTTCTAATAATACCTTTATGCCTTCACAAGACAGCAAGTTGGATACAGGGTCATAGTCCCTAGTAAAATTAAGTTGAGGAATTTTTAAGTTTGTGCACCTGACATATTTCATTTAACATTATGATCTCATGGTGCATCTTTTTTCTTACAACTGACTCAAGTTCATCTTTTTTATGACAGAGTAGTACTCCGTTCTTTGTAAGCACTACATGTTCTTTATTCAGTCAATTGTTGATGGTTATAAGGCTGCTTTCAATATTAAGTTATTATGAATTATGATGCTGTAAAAATGTAAAAATAGCATAATCAATCCTCAAAAGACTTTTTTTATGAGTAGGAAAATCTATTGCAGAAGAGGAATGGGGAATAGGAATGGGGAAATGGGGAATAGGAACAGCTTCTGAGGGACAGGAGGAGTCCTGAGTGGATTGCCAACCTCAAAAGACTAAAAGACAGATTAAAATAGGATACTAAACAGGAATAAGTCTATGCAGTAAAAAATACATTTCTTTGTACTTCAAAAAATACACAAATTTTTATTAATGATGAATTTTGTAAATCATCTGAATATTCTTGAAGTTCTCTCTGATATACTACCCAGAGAACACATTTATTGACCTTTGAACCTACTTCCTGCTTTTTCTTTTGGTTAAGGTATCCAACAGCACTACTCACACATATATAATGCTCCTAAAATAAGTAACATCAATCAATTTATATGTATATTTATAAAAGCACAGTATGTGATAAGTAGTTCTAGTGTTCTTCTGAATAACCAAAAAGACAACTGGTCATTTGGAATCTCATTCATCAGAACTCAATGTGTTAATGTGGACAGAGGATTCTTCATTAAAGAAAGAAAGGCATGTTTTCTAAGACTTGGTTAATTCATTAAATTCAGGCCATTTTTGTAAAAACTGAGAAAAATTCTATTCTTTTTCTATACAGAATCATTGCCTACATGTATTTGTGCAGTGTTGAATATGCTTTTGTTATGAATGAGTGCATGAACAAATGGATACAAGACAGAGCTCATTGCTTCCACTTTGACTCATCTGTGTCTATCCTCAACATACCATTATGCAATCCTGCTAAAATGAGGAGTAAGATGCATCATTCCTGTTATTCAAGACCCTCCAATAGCTTTCTACTTTGCCCTGAGAAAATTTCATTTACCATTTTGATCTACAAGTTTGATAAAACTGATTCCTCTTTTCCCTCCAGTTTCACCCCCTTCTACCATAATTTTGGTCACTTTGCTTTCACTCCCAAGCTTTCTTATTCATTCCCAACCTATCACACAAACTTCAGTTGAAGTTTTCTCATGCAGATTTGCTGTGTTCTTCATTCATATGCCAACAGGGCTCACTCAATTGCCAACTTCAAGGTATTTAATTACTGTAATTTTCTCAATGAAGCACTCCCCAATCACTTTATTTAAAAAGCATATCTTCCAGTAATCTATATTTCCATTTGAGGCTTTATTTTTCTCCATATTATTTGTAACCATCTAACACTCAACAAATTTACTCATTTCTTTTTATTGATTTTCTGTCATTACAGACAATAATGGAGACACACTCCAAGGGGACAGTATTTTGTGTCCTCAGCAACTTAGAGCAGTAGCACATAGAAGGCATCCATTAAGTATTTTTCAATGAGTGAATGAGTCAAGTCAACTATTCTGACAGCTTTTAGCAGTTGTACAATTCTATCTATAAATTAAGTCAAGAGGTATACAGTAATTTTGATTAAAGTGATGAGTAATATCAAAAACTAAGGTGATTCATTTTAGATACACTTCAGTTTCAGCCAAATACACCAGCAAAATGAATTATGTCTAGAAGAATAAGTGTTCAAATAAATTGCACATCTACTAATGAAGTTTACTAAAGGCTTTTACATAGACTATAAGATTATTCAGTCTTCAGATGAGGAAAACTTTCATTATATTCAAACTAGTAAATAGTCATCATAAAGCTGTCCACAATTTCTGCATTTAGCTTTTCTCTGTATAGTAATCTCTCTCCTATTTTGGTCCTCATCACAGTAGTTATTTACATGCCATTTGTCTTAAATAATAAAAGGGAAAGTCATGTGAAACTGAGATTGCTATTTACTTTGATTGCAGTGGATATTTTGATTGCTATTATACTCTGTAGTAGAAGGCAAAACAGTGTTACCAAAGGACACTTAATGATCTCTTGGAAAGCTATGCCTAAGAAGAAATAAACAAGCATCTTGAAATGAGACTGTCTTTTTTTTTTTTTTTTTTTTTTTCCAGCACTGGGGATTGAACTCACGACCTTGCGCTTGCCAGGCAGGCGCTTAGACTACTGAGCTAGATCCCCAGCCCTGAGACTGTCTTCTTTATAATTTAGTAACTCACTCACGGCAAGCCATCTCTCCAATGAGTGGAAAGTATGGCCCACAGGTGACCCAGTGATGAAATGTTTCCACATTCTTTTCAAAGGCTGTCAGTTAAATGGATTAACAAAAGGGTGAGTGACACAAGTTAGTTTGGGTAACTTCTAAGCATTCCAAATTAAATAAGCTTTTGCCTGGCTTGATTTATAAAGGATCATGTGAGCTTTATAATAGCCAAAAGTAGAATTTCTTTGTGCAAAATATTTTTTATAAAATTTTCAGACAGGTAATATTTCTCTTATTTCCCAACCCTTCTAGTTTTCTTAAAATTATTAGGTAAGTCAGTATAAAAGGTTTAATACACATCTTTCAAACTCAAATCCAGCAGGCATCAACCAACATGCCAAACAGATTTTATTTTATTCCAAATAGATTTTATTTCAAAGAAAATCAGTGGATTTTTGATTCTCTGACCACATCCTATCCTAATAAAAAGATACTTAATACCTCAATTCTTTTTTAGGAATATTTATTTAGCACCATTAGCTCAATATTGATCCAAGTTTCCCATCATTCAGGAACTCATTCTTTAAGTCCATGAAAGCAAACAAAAAACTGCTGTGAAAGCTCAGAAGATGCCAAGATTTTCAGGCCAGGAAAGTAAGCAAGGTTTTACTGAGATGATTGTCAATCTACTCTACTAGAAAACAGCAAGTCTAAGTCAAATTCATGAAGGAAGAAAAGTCACTCCTACAGGTATAATTGGAGACTCTATACTTTAAGAGCATCCGATGGAAGAAGACTGCCAGGCAAAACCAAATATAATATGCACGCATGGGCTAGTAACAGTGCGTGTGTGTGTGTGTGTGTACGCACATGTGCACCTGTGGATATTCCTGTGTGTCAGTTTGCCATTGTCTATGAAGTACAGGTATGCTAACAACCACTGGTCTGTGAGGCAGTTACTATTCCACTATTCTTCTGTAGTAGTTCTGGGAAGGACAGCTAGTCTCTGTGCCTACCTGTCTTACAAATAACTAAAAGTGCATGCATACAAACTGGTTATTGCTGGACAGCTTCAATATGTGTTTGCATCACCCAGCAAATAGCATTTGTGCACAGCAATGCTAAGTGACATAAATGAAAAACTGAGACTCTATCAAGGAGAAGATAGTTATTGGATCCAGGAGAAGGTGCTTACTAAATGCAGTTTTTCAAATATAAGAAATGCTGGTTCCCAAAAGGCATGACTGTAAGGCCTTCTTCACAACTTACCCCAAGAAAAACATGTTGGCCAACAAACCAATCATTTCCTCTATGTGTTAATGAATACATGAAAGAAGTCACCCTCACCAACCATCTCAGCCTGATGCTTTACCAGAAAGTATCTCTTGAGCTCGTCTCACTAACTTGCATGTCCTTTCAAACAAGTAGAAAAGAAATATATACTTTTGGAATGTGAGAGCAGATGAAGTGTAGTATTGAAATAAATTGTTGACAATCACTGAAAACCTCTACAATTTAGAGATACAACTTTCCATAACAAATAAGTAGAATGACATAATTGCCAAATTATTGGGTAATACATGGGTATGAAGCATTTTTGTTTTATGCCCCCTTGTGTGTGGTTCAAGAAACAAAGTGCAGGGATGGCAAATGGTTTCGTTTTGAATCGTGATACCTATTCTTTGGAAGTCATCTGGAATAATGTGCTGAGAAGCATGCCAGTGTGATATCCTAAATGCAAAAACGGTGGGAAGGGCTAGGAAGTACATATGTTCAGTACTTGCTCTCTCTGTTCTTAGAACAGGTAAGATAAAATCTTAAGCATCACCAAGAACATGTTACTGTTAAAATGACATGGAGGGCTAATGGAAAAAGGCAGCAGATGAGTGCCCTCCTTTTTACAATAACCAAAAAATTGTCTCAAATCCTATTATAGTCTTCACTAATATGTAGTAGCTTTGTTCTGACTTAGCTGGTTGCTAAGAGTCTGCACTGATGGAGATAAAATAGGACTTAACATCTGGGATGCTTGATAGACTAACGAAACTAATTAAATGATGTTTTTAAAGTTTTTTGGATTTAAACTTTTTTTTTTATTTCAATGGCCTAAGTAGTACTCAAAATGTTTACATAATATTTCAAATGATGAAACATAACAAAAATCACAAAAACCTTTCTACAGATTATAAAAATTAAATTTGTGTTTGTATTTTTACTTAGCGCATGATACATTACTGTACTATTTTTTGTAATATGTATTTCTATGTTTTGAGCATATATACATATAAGAGTATACATAGAGTTATATCTTCATCTAGGAGTTAAAATAATTTTAAACTACTTAAAAATGTTTTCCTAAAGATCACAAAACTATCCTGAGCCATATTCTCTCTTTTTTTTTCTTTCAACACAGTGATGGCTTCTAGTTCCTCTTCATCTCCCTCTAAATTTTAGAAAGTTCCAAACATCAGCTCTTTGACCTTTCTACTTATCTACTTATACCTACTTCTTACGTTACCTCATGGCTTTTTCTATACCACTTAAACATTGACAAAAACCAGATATGCTCCTCGAACTTCATATTTCAACTGTTTTCTCAATGTCTCCAACTCAATGATTAACAAAAGTAATAAACTTAACATGGCCCAAAACAACATACTAATCTTTCCTTCAAAATATGCTCAGTCTTACCTACTTTAGTTCACAGCAACCCTATCTTTCTAGTTGGTCAAGCAACCTTTGAATTTCATCAGTCTTCACCATTTGTACCATTGCTAGCTTGTTGTAAGGTCTGCAATTTTCAACACAACAACTGAACCAGTTTACTACTGCAATTGAAACAAATTATCATAAAATGACTGACTTTAAAGAACTATTTTTTATTTCACAGTTACCAAAAGTGAGAAGTCTAAGCACAGATTGGCTCAGATGATTTTCTGCTTTTGGCTCAGATGATTTTCAGTCAGAAAATCTGTATATGCCTTGCTGCAAACTCTAGAAGGAAGTGTTACCAAAACCACTGAGACTGTCCATATCATGCAGTGCAAGTCTGAGATACCCTGTTTTCTTACTGGCATTTGATTAAATATAGGTCTGAATTTCTATAAGTCCCCCATATTCCTTCACTTTGGCCAGTCTTTTGAATTCAGTGCAGTTATGGTAGATGGCATGTACCTGACACTTTTTATCTCTTTTGCCTCCTTGATCTCTCTGTTTGTCTGACTTGGCTGAGATGGAGAAATATCACTACTTTTAAAATTTCAAATGAATAGACTGGCCCAATCAAGAGAATTCATGATGACTGTCCAAAGTCCCATAACCTTAACTACCTTTGCAAAGTTCCTTTACAACAGTACCTAGATTAGGATTTAATGGAATAACCAGAAGAAGGAAATGTTAGGGAACATCTTTAAAATTAAGCCTACTACAGCAGTTACAAGATCATGCTAGACCATAAAGGAATTATACTTTCTATTTTCTCTTCCAGACCACATAGTAGTCTCTTCTTTTATACAAAGTAAAAGCCTAATATTTTAGAATGGTTTACAAATAGTAACGCAAGCTCCTCTCCCACCACCTATGACTTCATGTCTTACTACTCCCACAGCTCACATTTTCCTCCAAGAAAAAGACATTTTAGTTATTTTTTAAAAATATTTACTCTTTATGAAGATCTTTAAAGGTTCATGTAAATACGTTAGATTTTGTAACTTTTATCGGTACACAGATTTTAATATTTCATTTTATTTTTAATTTTTTGCATTTTAAAGAGAAAAAATAAAAATAAAAGTTTCAAAACACATTTAAAATCTATAAACAGATTTTAAAAACTTATTTTGTCTAGTATAATTTCTCAGTCTGAAGACCATATATTTGCAACTCTTTTTTGCAGAGGACTGTTCTATGCATTATCAAGTGTGTAACACATTTCTGGAATTCTACTCATGAGATTCACTCACAACTTCTTGGTGTGACAACCAAAGTATCTCCAGATATTATCAACTTTCTTGGGTGGCAAAATTGTCACAAAATTTCAAAGTAAGAATGGCTATGATACTAAAGGCATTCAAATACTAATGCTAGGTACTCATGTATTTAAACTTTTAATTTTAGGAATTTTGGAATATCATTTTTATATATTTTGCATAAATATTATTACTTTGAATAAAAAGAATACCAGTAGTTTCTGGACCAATGAACAATCTTCATTCAATCAAAAACATTAATAAAGCATTAGTTTAAAAAGAATGCTTAATGAAAACAACGACTAACAGGTGGACTCAGCAATTATTAGAACAGAGAAATATAAGTGAGCTAAATAATAATCATATCATCAGTCTTCGTTATAATAGATTAACAAAAGACTGTCTTTATGCAAATGCTTGATATTAATATCCAATCTCCTGGCTTTTGGAAATCCATTTTCAATAAACTAAGGCTGCATGTGTAAGAAGTCTCCATCGAATATTTAAAATGCATCATGAATAGATTTTGAATAAGAGCTTACTGCATGTCCTTTGGCATTCAGCATAAGGTTAGTTACATAGAAATCTAGGGTAGTCCAGAGCTTGAAAATACAACTGATAAATGAATCAGACTCATTTTCAAATGTTTTGGTGGAAAAAATTATGAAGCAATGGTTACATGTTATTTTTGATTTCTGGATAGGAACAAAAGTATCTGTTCAGAAAGAATACAAAGTCAAGGGCAGATTCTAACAGTATCAACAGAAAGGGAAAAAATAAAACCCTTAGACACAATGGTTACAATGATTGCAAAAGTTACCTCCAAGGACATCAAGGAATGACAGCACCTTAAAAAGTTAACAAATAAATTCTGTTGTTTAACTATTTCCTGATAGTCCTCTCTGTACTAAATATTGTTTTTGCAGAAGTGAACAAGAGAGACTTCATCCCTCGGATTAGGAACCTTCTAGTGGAGTAAGAAGAAAAGTAAACAAACTAACAAATAATAAGTAATAAAACACAAGATAATGATAGCAATAAAAATTAAATCATAGAGAAAGTCTGGAAATTAAGGGGATGAGGCAGTTGGAGAGGACTCCAGAAGTGACAAAACACCAATCCCTGAATGAAAAGAAAATCTCCAAGATTTCAGGGAAAAGAAATCATTACTGCAGTATGCAAAATCAAACATTTATTGGGAGACGCTGGAGTGTTTTGTCTTAGCCTTAGTGTCTAGGAAGCAACATTTCTTATTAGAATCATTATAAAATAAAGATAAAGAGGGAAGTGGAGCACGTGCTTATTAGTATGTCAGCTGTTAGCACAAGTTTATATATGTCCTAGAAACAGGACACTTGAATGACCTTGACAATTCTTCAGGCAGCATAAGTCCCGTGCTTTCCAAAGGAAAAGTGGAAATCAAATGAACTAAAATGAGTCTCATCAAATGAATTAGACATTGTGGAAATGGTCCAGTTTATGTAGAAAAATCTCAAAATTTCAAAGTAGAAAAAATAGTTA
>RJWT010036904.1:0-13161 GCA_004365215.1 Cuniculus paca | reverse complement strand
TTTTTTTTTTTTTACTGGTTTTATTTTTTTCTATTTTGTTTGATTTTATTTATCCTTGATGGTATGGGCAGTTATACTGCAGATAACAAGAGGCATTATGGCAGCCATTATTGATTGCTTTTTACCCTGTTTAGAAGTCATGTACCATGTTTATTGTTTTGTAGTGATTGACTCTGTTTTATTTTGTTTGGTTGTATTCTTTAAAAAAATATGTATATATACAGTGAGAATTCAGGGGTACCAATCTCCCCTCCACCCTGTCTCTGAGTCTTGACAGTTGTTGGTAGAATCTGACTCAAGTCAGCAATGTCAGCACATAACCACAATTCATGCCCAGTGACTCTTGTTATAAATTCAACATGATTGCCTTAACTGGGCACCCCTGAGCCAGGAACTCTAAGCTTTACTTTCAAAAAATTCAAATTCATTAAAGAAAACAGATGCTTAGATAAACATAAAACAATGCAATATTTCATGTTGCTATTTAATGTACCCACATATATATATACACACATGGTCACACACAATTTATAGGGGCGGCTGTCAGACCCTGACAGTGATCAAGTCTCCTAATTAGTTCTTGTTATATTTCTTATTTTACAGGTTTTAAATCCAAATGTCTACATAACTAAGACAGAAAGTATTTATCCAATGAGTTGTGGCACATGGTATATTGGAGAGACCTGCTTAATCTAAAGAGGTCATTGGCTACACATTGTTATTTTATTTTTGCTACTCAATAATGAAGTATCAATATTGGTATCAATATTGATCATCCAAAAGAATAGAGATTTCTCATGTGACGTTTTAAATCATGCTATTGGAAAAAAAAATCCAGCCCAAGCCTGAATATAGCCCACCTACTCATAAAACTGATTTGCAACAAAATTCAGACTTACCTATGAACGACTTAATTCAATGGCAACTGGTGGGCTCATTTTATGAGTTTTCAGCCACTACAGTTCTGAAGGCATTTGGTCTCCTGCAGTGCTGATGGCCCTCAGCCCTCAGCTACCATGTGTCACTGCCAATTTGCTATTGGTCCATTATCCTCTGGAATAGTCACCTGAGTGGGTGCTGCACATGTAGTGGGGATCTCACAAGATATCTCCACGAATCACTCAGAATCCCGTTGTTTCTTTGAATACCCCTGGGTTGCTCTGCTTTTGTATGAATTCTGCCTTCCCTGAGTTCACCCCTAGAGCCTCATTTTTCTTTTCCACATTTTCTCTTGACCCTGTAGTGAAGGCTAGTTTGTTTCTCACAAAAATTGTTTATTCTTCACAGGTATAGTAGGTGGCATTTCTTAACCTTCCTTGCAATTGAGAGAGAGACCATGTGACTGACTACACAGTGGAGTTTGTATGGACTGACCCAGAAAGTCCCTCCCTTGTGCATGCCCCCTCACCCCACGTTTCTCCAGCCAGGGGCTTGATTCTGATAACCATGGCAACTTTGAAAGCCAAGTGTTGAATACAGAAGAACACGAAAACGGATAAACCTTGGATTCTCGCATTAATACTTGAAAAGAGCTTTCCGATGCTCAGAAACTCCTATTTTATATATTCTATGTGCATGAGAAATTAACTGATGCTGTGTTGGGGTTATTTTCTGGTTTTGTGTGTATTAGTGGAGTATCAGTCGTCTCTTAATTGTAAGTAACGCACATAGAGATTGTTCTATTTTGTCATTTCCCTGCTATGTTCTCAGGACCTAACATAGAAGCAGACGTCAGAGGCGATCAACAAATATTTCTAGAATAAATAAATGAATGAAAGAATGTTCTGATGGAACTTTGGTAGGTACTTAGCCATCACACATCCCAGTCCTTATAACAAATGGGGAAATGTAAGCCCCCTGAGAGGACATCATTATTCAAAGCCAAAAATCAAGTTAATTTCAAAACAGGAATCAGTGTCAGAGAATTTTGGTCTATTGTCTTTCATCATTTTATGTTTCTCTCTCAGACAACGTTATTCATATCAGCACCCATAACAGAAGGAAACAGATTTCATGCTTTTGCTTCTGTCCTAGTCCTGCCAAGTAGAAGTGATTGTGCCACTTGACACCACTTGCCAAAAGTCGAGGGCCAGGGCCTAGGAAACTTCAGTGCAGTCTCACCTTCTAAGAGGCCTGCCCAGGGCAGCATGCATGTGTACACATGGACCTGGTGGCATCCAAGCTATCACACATGACCTAAGAACAAATCAAATGCTGAGCACAACTCTGCACTGAGAGTCTGAAGGACTGAGTTAAGGGAAGCATATCTTGTCTTTTTCCTAGGAAGGTTGCTCTTGCAGGAATTCATCCCTAGCACGATATTTCAAAAAGATAGCTTGCTAGATCCTCAGAATATGTAAGACCTTCCCATGAGGAGTGCATGAAAAGGTAAACACAGCTGTACTAGCAACGACAACCATAACGAGAGAAGCAGGCCTGTGCAATGCTGTGGAAATACTTCCAGTGGCCAGTTGCTGACTACTGATATGGATCATGTTATATGTTTAGGAGGGAAGCTACCTTTCCTGTGGCTGTTTGCCTTGATTTGTTCTTTTGGAAGATGAGGTAGCAAAGGGAGGGAGAGAGGGGAAGGAAATACGGGATATTAGAAATCATACTGCAAATTGGATAGAAAGGTAACACAGTGCGTAGAAGAAAAGAGGAAAACCCTTATGTACAAGCTGTGTCGTTGTAGTGCTGAGCAGAATTGTATTTCTCAATCCTCAGGGCTCACGAAAAGCTATTCTAAGTATGAGGCAAACACTGCCTCTCCTCACATTTTTTTGAGTTGCCCCATCATTTTTACACATGCTCCTCTTGCCCCCATCAAACACAAGCTGCAGCCCTACACCACTGGACAATGAGATTTCACACCTTCCAGTTCTGGTGTTCATTTTTGAATTACAAAGTTAACAGATGATGTTTGTGGCAAAGTCTGTTTTGAGCCTTTTTGATGGAGCCTTTGGACTAACAGTTGTTCTTTTGTACTAGTAACATGCAAGGTATGTAGGTGTAGATATCTAAAATTATTTAACCTAACTCACTTTCAAAGTTTGATTTGTTTTAAAGATTCAAACTGAAAAAAAAGAGGCCCCATCCCTCACTATTACCTCATGGCAAAGTACTTCACAGTTTCCAGTATGATCTGTGTCTCTGTATCTGGGCACAGACCAAATTTGAGAGGCTGAGCCCAAAGAGGAAAAAACAGGTTTGTGAGAGTCATGAGCAGATGGAGGGAAAGTGTTATTTTTAATTAGATCTAGTGTGTAAATCTGATTGTAGTCTGAGCTGCTGTGTGCCCTGTGGTGGACACTTGAGGAGGGAACAATGAGAACCTCTGTAGAACTTTATCTAAACTGCAACTGTTTTCCACACCTCAGTTGTCCAAGTAACAGCATTGTCCAAGGCAGTGACTTCACTAGAAAGGGAGTTCTCAGGTGGAGGGCAGGGAAAGTGTCAACCAGAACTAATGATGGGGACTAGAATGAGAAAGTGAATCAATACTGCAGTTTCACCCTTTATATTAAATGCTTGCTTTGAAATCTAAAGCTCATAGAATATATCCTTTCCCTGTCTTCTGCCAGGATGGGAGGTGCTTTCCCTTGTGCATTTTCCCTAATTCTTGTTTATCTTAGCTTCTGGAAGGATTCTATCAAATATTTAGGTTCAGAAATGGTTCTTCTCCCTTCCTGTTCCCTTCCCAGGAAAAAGTTGTACTAAGTAGCCGTGTCATAAAGCATAAACACATCTTCCTTTCCAACTTAAAGGTCACATAACTTTCTTGACCTACTTTGCAAACAATCACACTGGAGCAAAAAGTGTACTTTGCCTCATCCGATATGGGCTTTGCCTGCCTGGTCCTGACTCTTTTCTGTGTATCAATAGCTCTTGGCAGAGGAACTTCTATTACAATCTGCTATCCTGGGGCTGAAGATAAAGTACCTGACACTTAGCTGTAATGGATGAGAAAAGCTCAGCAATACAGGTTTTGGGGTGAGAATGACTAATGCATAGTTGTGTTTTGCTCAAATCTAATTCATCTGTGTATCCTCATTTTGAAATATGTAAATTCTTTCTAAATTATATGGAATGTGGGAAGAAAGAATGATACAGCATCATCTGAGAGAAATGCGTCAGGGTTCAGGCAGATCTTGAGAACTATTTAAAAAGTTTAATTTCAGGAAAGCGATATAAAATTAGTAAATAATTTTCTTCAAAGGACTTTCTGGTAACATTCCTGAGTTTGGTCTAATTCTTTATCAAATGTCTTAGAAGAAATTTAGTAGGAATCATGGAAAGAAGGGTTCCTCTCTTGGGGAGGAAGGTAACTAAGAAGGCAGCCTTTGCTTGCTTGGAGGGTATGAGGCACTGGGTTTGATCCTCAATACTACAAGGGAAAAGGCAACCTCTGAAACCTCTGATGCCTATAGTGTTACAGTATGGGGATATAGCAGTGGTCCTCATGAAGTGTGGAGGAGAAAGAATGAGGAATGGAATTTCCAAAGGAAAAACCAAGACTGCATATGTTTGTAAAAATTACTTATGAAAGTTTTTTGAAAAGTTTATTTTATAACTTATCATCAGTGGACTGGGTCCAATTAAATACAGATTGGTAGAATTAAGTAAAGAAAGAGCTAGAAAAAAGAGCAAAGACTGATGGAGGAGAGGATTGAAAAGATATTCATCCATTAATAAATCTTTTAGCTTATTAAATTAAAAAAATCACATTATCCTTTTCTTTGCACTAATCAGTCACAACTGACTGTTCCTTATGGTATGTAAGAAAGGCGGGCATGAGGAAGGTAGGTATTCCAGATGTGAGATTATGTTGGCAGGTAATTTAACCAAAAGTGTTTATTCTCTACAGTTGTCCAAGCCACTCAGGGGAGGACACACCTGAGGAAGCAGAGGCAAAACCTAGGCCAGGCTGGCTTGATCTCTTGGCATGCAGACCATAGGGGTAGAGCTGGGACAAGTTCAAGGTGGATGTGGTAACACTGTGAGCACTGGCCAGGTTTGAAGCAAAGTGGGCTTTTTTTGCGTTGTGACCATGACGATGTGGAGAATGGAGCTCACCTGGGACAGAATGGCCAGTTATAGAAATCTGACAACATTACACGCTGTATGGGTTTACAGTTCTGGGCTTCTGTTTTCTCAAATCCAAATCATCATGGTGAAGAAAATGAAGTATAGGACCCTCTATTGACTAAGGAGCTGTTTTGCCAAAAGGTTTGAAAACCACTGGTGAGCAACACTATCTCTTGCAAGTGTCCAATATTATAGAGTTTTATTTCAATTGAAAGGCAATGAGAGTATAGTTTGCCTTTTAAACAGAGGTACTGGTAGGCTCAGGCTTTGGCTATCATTTCCTGAGAAGAACTTTCTGTTATAACCTTCAGTGGCCAGCAAGTGGGCCAGGGACCCTGGCTCTTGCAGTTCTATCTCTAAGAGTCCAGAAAGCTTTGCTTCAAAGAGTGAAGGTATCTAAGGCCAGAGGAGGTATCCCTGTGATGCTGCTGGAAGGGTATACTTGGTTTAAGTATCCATCTTGTAGAAAGAATAGTTCTGACACTTAATAAGTATAGTAAAACTAAGATAATGTAATTTATTGAACTCTAAGTTCCCTATACTTTATGTAAATTACCTCTTAATTTAATACAATTCCTGTGATATAATTGCATCATTTTCATTTATGAATACGGAAAAGACATTTAAAAATTTCTATCTTCAAAGCCTTTTTTAAATATTTAAGGCTACTAATAGCAACAGCAACAATGAAATCCTGCTGTATCTCCAACAAAATGAAAACACACAGACACACAGATACAGACACACACACACACACACACACACCCACACACACACACAGAGTCTACCACTGTGCAGGAGAAGGACACCAGAATTTGAACTGAGAGGTACTGCTTTATAGGTAGCAAACGATGAATGTAAAAAACAATCAAATCAGAGCAAAGAGAGGGAGTCTAAGGAATTGGAAAGGAAAACAATGCACACTACCTACTTTTCTCATAGCTGGTAAACAACTTCTGTTGAGAATGTGGAGAAAAAGGAACTCTTCTTCACGGTTGTGGGGAATGTAAGTTATTGTAATCATTATGGAAAACAGTACAAAATGTCCTAAAAAAATTAAAACATCTCCTTGGATTTCGTTTAAGAAGTTTTCTGAATCATTTATCAAAATTCAATAAAACTCAATCAAAAAAATTTTATAAACCTCATTCCAAAACCAAACAATCAAACAAGCAATGTACATCCTCTCTAAAACAGCTCCTGAGTACTGTCATATGGCACGCACATCACTGTGACCAAAATTAGGCTCATCAAAGTAGTGAAGAACTACTCACTGCTGCAAATGCAAGCAGTGAGTACTTCGTGAATTCACAAAAATCTCGCAGTTGATATTGTTTGTGTCAAGATAATGTCCCTCCATAAAGACCAGGCATAGCTGTGATAACTTTTTGTAATTCAAGTGGTTCACTTTTATAAATTTCTAAAAAGAGTTTGCCTTTCACCTTCCCCATACCTTTTTGTATGATACCACAAGACTCTATGAGTAAGATCTTTTAATAAATGTCCACTTGACACCTACACAAATGTCTTCCTTCCAGAGCAAAGGCAGAAATACTTTTGGTATCTTCTGGAAGGATAGACAAGAGGATAAATGAGGACAGATCCCAGCCAGAGGGACAACAATGAGTGTTTTTCTCACAAAAAGATCTGTGGTCAAAGTTCTGAAGCTATCAGGAAATATTCTTAAACTGCAGGATGGGAGCTCTGTGATCCTGTAGGAAATCCCAAGAGCTATATTTGGGATGAATGAGTCAGTGGAAGCTCTGTTTCTGGTGCTGCAGATCCTGACTTGTCAGGAAATCTGTCATATGCAGGCATATCACAAAATAGTCTATGACTGAAGTCTCAGAGGGTCCTTCCCTAAGTCCTTGTCATGTAAGCCAAAAATAAGTGGGGAAACTTGTCACAAACTGTAAAAAATTCTTTGAAGGACATTTCCATGTTTAGTTCAGTCCTTCAAATGGAGCCAAGTCTGTCTTAGGTCTGGACCCCAGATAAATTCCTGTACCTCAGGGTTTTAGTTCCTCTGAAATGATCATTAGAGGATAAATCAATTGAGGTTGTCCTGGCTATTAGAGGTTCTGCATTTGTCTGCATTTTGTAGTCTATCAAAGGACAAAATTGTTTAACTTTTGAATCTCATGTCCATTAATTTTTAGTGGTATTACATCAAGTGCATCTAATAATTTTGTCCTTGGGCTACAGTTTTGTCTCAGCCATCTTTCTCCACACCTAAAGTGCCTACTCAGAATGTTATACGTTTGCCTCTTCCTCCCATTATTAAATTAAATGTTTCTCTTAGTGGATAGAGAAGCTTGTGAAGAATACAACCAGTTTGAGAATCCCAAAGATCATGCATTAGAAGGAAGTTAGTTGGGATCATGTATTAACGCATCAATAGCTTCAGACAACGGTCCGCAGGCGCCACTTTTGGAGTTTCAAGTGCAAAAGGAGACAGTGTCCACTAATTCTTCACCCTAGGAAGGGTGAACCCAGTAGTCAGTTTCTCTCTTTTGCTGGCTCACTCTTGCTGACTGCCTATCATCAAGCAGCACCTCTTGTAGCCAAACTGCTCAGACAACTAACTCTTTAGTCAGTAAGCAATTATATTAACAACTGCCTTATTTTCTAATTTCTATCAGTGTCATGTGTTCATTAACTTGAATATGCTATCTAATAGTTCCTTTATTTCAATGTAGGAGGAAAATGTAGTATTTAAAACTGTTCAGTACCAGTGGGTCTGGGATATAAGCATATTCACCAAGGATCATATTAAGTATTACATAATTGGATACTTGGTGAATTTTTAGGTAGGTGTTGCAATATGCTTTTGTGATTTAGGGGGAAATTGGTTGGGGTTTTTTGGGGGGGAATCAGTAATGTTTATTCACATTTGAGATAGTGAAACAGAGGGTCTTCTTTACAAATTCACTTTTAGGCTTTTGGAGATGGATTAGCTTTTGATAACAAGAGATTCTTACATTCAACTTACGACCTTAGAATTTGTAATCAACACAAATATGTTAACTAGTTTTGTCATTTTGTAATGACATATTCAACTCATGTTATGCAACAAAGGATGAATTAAGAAAGGAAATATGTCAAATGTCTTATTTATCCTATGAAGCATATTTTAATAATATCTGCAGTTGGAGAGACATAAAAAGGAGGAAGATGCAGAAAGAATTGAGTTCAGGTAATCAGTCTCAAAATAAGTGAGAACAGATTTGACAATACAAACTTTCAAGAGTATTAGTGGAGAATATATCTGGTGGGACTTTCAACTGTTCAATTGTTCAATTTGATTTTAATGTAACTTTCTATAAGACACACAGTGCATCCTCTGAGATTTCATGGAGTTTATACTATTAATACTTTATATATTAATAATTTCTATCCTAATTTTATTCTTTTCTATGTACATTCTGGGGCAACTAGTGGAAAACACTTATGAGAAGATAAAATAGTAGTAAATCTATTCAAAGTTTTTCATATGATTATTAAGTGAGAATCTTATTTTGAAAGGCTGGGATTTTATTTTGTCAAGGTTTTTAGCCAAGAGTTTTTATTTTTTCCCTTTCAGCCTTGTTTGACTTTTTAAAAAGTCTTGTTTGGCTTTAAGGGATGGCTCATTTGAGATACGTGCTAAATCAAGAATCCAGGCATATCTCAATGAATGTAAACATTGTATGTCATAGACATGAGCTAAGGATAATAATAACAAGAATGAAGACAGGGAAAGGGGATTTAGAATCGGAGGGAGGGACGTGGGTGAAAAGAGGAAGAAGATTAAAAAAAAGAAACAAGCTGTATTATGTGCATGTACTTATTAGCCGAGATGAATGTAAACTTCATGTACTACAAACATGTACTAATAAAATAAAAGACAGACTTGTCAGCTTATTAATGCATGAATTTTTGTTGAATGTGTAAAATCAATTTTGTCTATATTTTATTATTTTTTGACTATTTTATATTCTGCCTTAGCCCCAATTCTTCTCCAACCTTCTACATTGCCCAGTAGCATGCACTTAGGGAAGGAAGTCTGGTATTGCATTGAGCAAGTATCATAAAATGTTGAGGCAATATTTGTGGATAGGAAGCCCAGTTATGAGATCTAGTTTTAAAAGGTTAGATAATTGCTTGGAGAAGAATGAATGACTGAATTGATTACATTTAGGAAAGTTGTTGAAGGATATGATTCCTTGTCCACAGAGAAGTGGCTGCCTCTTGGGCAGCTTTCTTGATGACTGGCCTGGCACAAAGTACCTGATGAATCTTTGTTTCTATTTGGATGCTAACACCATATGCAGTCATGTGTGGGATAAGTATCATAATAGTAAATTATTGTTCTTATCTCCCCACTTGTATTTTCAAAGAAATTTTATATTTACCATTCCTTTTTGAGATAATTTGGTGAAGTGCAAAGAGCATATGTCTATAAGCCAGATGATTTGCTGCAGCAGCTGCCATATATCTCTCCCTGGAGAAACCCCAAGGCCAATGAGATCATGTAAATGACAGTTCCCACAGTTCTTATCAAATTAAGAACTTCCAAAGTCTTTGAGCCTTGTTGGCTTCCTTGATAAAGTAAAGGAGCAAATTAGTAACTGGACAGTCTTTAAACTTCTCAGAAATCTTTCATTATTTTTATAAACGTTGGTAGATAACTGGAGTCGTGTACTGTTTTGTTGAAGAAATAGAGCACAGAGGTAAAGCGAGTGACCTGACTGATGGGACAAGCACCTGATGAGTCTTGCATTTCCCCATTCAGGTGTGCTTTCCTCCTATGTGTTAGAGGATGATGGGCCCATTGTGACCTCTGAGGAACTCCCTGTGGTCCTGAGACAAGGACAGTCACTCGCTGAGTGCAAATAACTTGAGGTTGGAGAACAGTAAATCCAGTTGTTCCCAGAAGACATCTGATCTCTAAGAGAAGTTTCTTTGGATGTAAGGGAGCTGCTTACATCTGTGAAACTGCACAGTTCATGGGCAAGGAGGGAGACTGGCTTTCCAGAGAAGGCAGGACTGGTCAGTCATCCAGGGGATAGCGCTATGGAGAAGTTTAAGCTTTGTATTTCTGTCAATCCTTTGAAATCAGTGGTTCTTATTTTGAGCCATCTACTTAGAATTATTAAGAAGAAGTCTGGGACTCCATTCTCAGAAATCTCAATTCTTTAGATATCAAAGAGTTGGTCCTTGGCATCTGAATTTTTAACAAGAACCAAAGAAAATTCTGATTTAAGTAAGTTGGACTGAATTCTGAGAGCCTTGTCATAAATGCCCCTGCCTCAGGCTGCCTTAGAACTAGTGTTCCTAGATACATTCTCAAAAGTAGTATCATCTTTCTCAGTTTGAATCCAAAGAAAAAACTCAAGTTCCCTATCAAACAAATTAGCCAAATTGGAGCAAAACACAAACAAAAAGCAGATTTTGAATCCACTTGGCCAGCTTCTGAGTTTGGCACCGCTGCTGAGTATTCAATTTCTGAGTTACCAGGTGGCAAGATGCCTGCCTTCCCACAGTTATGGGTATTCATAAGCTGCCGGTGCAGTAGAAGAACTGTCAAGAAAGAATGGGCTGGACTCAGTGTGACCATTCCTGGTATGCTCTGAAACAGCAGCATCAAAAGAGTAACTACAAATGTAAGTAGAGATCAGAGCCAAAAAATGGTGTTGAGCAGCAGATCTGAGAACAATGCGATGCTATCAACAGGGAGCAGATCAGAGTCTCAGTGGGACTGCCACTCAGTAACACGATTGAGTAATGGAGCTCAGTGGGATCCAGACTGTGAACAGACGAAGGTGTTTCTCTTATCAAATACCAGCCAACTTACATACATGATTCTTGACACAAGATAGTCTTTATCGGCATTCACTTATTAACACTATATAGAGGTCTGAGAAATGAAACCTTCATAGATGGTAAAATTTGTCCATATTGTTTCTGAGGACCATTTTTGACAATGAATTTACCTGAAGATAATGAAATACTCTTTCTATGTAGTTTTCATTAGCAATACTCTTTATTAAAACATTGCCTAGATTAGGGAGTGGAAAATGTAACAGTGCCAAATGCTACATATTTTAAGTTTGTTGAGTTACAAGCTATCTCTGTTATATATTCATCATAGTTTCAGCAATCCTTTAATAGTGTACAAATTATTCTTAGAACAAAATCAAGGCAAGGACTGGATTTGAACCCTAGCCTGCAGTTTGCTGACCCTCGTAATGTTATCCCAAGAGTAATAGAAATATTATTTTTGTTTGCATTGTGCTTGATGTTTTCTGGTGGGAAATACAGTCCAATGGGAAAAAAATCTCAGTAATATAATTTTTCCAATGATACCAAAGCTCCTTTATTATGTACTTACAGGAGAATCTAAAGTCATTAGTATGAGAAGTAGAATTTTCTAAACTTTTATCCTCCTGTGGCCATCTAATATTCAAGCTTGTAAATAAAGAGTTGAATTTCAATTTGGTTTCATTTAACAGAAAAATGTTGGTGTGATGATCTGAATTTCTTGAGTTTTAATTTTAAAGCATATTATGGCTAACTTTACAAAGATAAACACATTCTAAATTATCTTAATGACCCTTATTACCAGTTTTACCCTGAGATTTATCTCAGTTCAGGGAGACTTTATACATAAGGTACCCTGGGTTATAAGTGACACTGATGTAACAGTTGAACATAGTGAGGCAGAATATAGGTAAATTTCATACAAGTCAAATGATGCCACAGTTTGGTAGAACTTTAATTAAAGAAAAGCTTTGGTTGGATATGAATTCACCATGCTATGTTTTATATATCTAGTACCAAACTAAAAAGCCCCTGCAATAAATGTTCTCATCAGAGCACAAAAGGTTTAACTTCAGTCAAAAAGCGTTTTGGTCACATTCAATTAATGTTTGAATTTTGATGATTCCCTATCTACTTGCAAATTTGCACATAATCTCTCCTGTTATGAATATTGTGCATGCAAATTAAATTCAACTCTTTGTGTTATTAGGAGACTTAATAGTGGTAATTGTAAAAATTATGAAGGCCAGGAGCAAAGTAGTTGCCATCAGGATGGTTGGAGAATCTGTGCTGGTCCATGGATACTGTTTAGCATTCAGAGAACGGTGCCCTTTCGTGTGAGCAGGTGCAATCCAGTGGTGGGGCACATGGTCTGTCCAAGAGTGATTGATTGGATTCCAGCACAGCTGAGCACTCTTTAGAGTTCAGGATTTTGTTCCTGTCTTGAGAAAGTGAGAAGAGATAAGGCATACCATGGAAGTGTAATCTTTGGGAAGTAATGGTCAATTTAATCTGGACATCAAAGATTGCTGCCTAACTTCTGGCTTTGGCGACTATTGTTTAAAACAATATCTGATGTAGTGAGCTTTTCACAACAGTCACAGTAACTGAAAACCACCTTTGAAAAGAATTAGATTAGAAGAAGCAATCGTAATACTGGAAGTAGATGATGATGCCCAAGACTAGTGCCCAGTGATAAGTAGAAAATTGGGGACTTCAACTTCCTCTTTCCTGGGTGTTACTGGGTGCCATAGGCATGAATCCACAGTGCCCCCTACTGCCTCATGACTTGGGGCATTTATTTCATGATTGCTAGGTGTTGGCTCCTTACCAGCCCTTGCCAAGTCAAGGATGGCAGGAGCAGATGAGAATTAAAAGCAGTGCTCCTAATCTTTGTGAAACTAATGCCCAAATGAGGAAGCAGCGCACCTGGACAGCACACTAATACTTAGTGATACAGACATGGATGAATCTCTTTATCACTAGTTTAGCCTTCTCACAGAATCATAGAGATAACATTTTGTGTCTAGGAAGAGTGCTGGGTATTGTTTTCTGCTGCATTTGGGGTGAAGCTCAGTTTGCAAA
This sequence comes from Cuniculus paca, assembly GCA_004365215.1. Classification (NCBI taxonomy): domain Eukaryota; kingdom Metazoa; phylum Chordata; class Mammalia; order Rodentia; family Cuniculidae; genus Cuniculus; species Cuniculus paca. Next base: position 186 of record RJWT010036904.1, on the reverse strand, counting down.
GGGGCTTAGAGGACCATAGGTTAAGTTCAGATATTTGAGAATAGAGGGAAAGGGACAAGAAATGCTATGTGGGAAAGAGAGTACATTCAGACATAAGAATGAGCAAATGGAATTCAAACATGGCAAGAAGAGAAGTTGACATTATCTCTCATTTGACAGAATGCAATTAGTCTCACATTTCCATCC
>RJWT010036903.1:0-13163 GCA_004365215.1 Cuniculus paca | reverse complement strand
TCTCCTTCAGATCCGCCTCCTCAACCCTCATCAGTCTTCTTCTGCCTCTCCCCTAATGGTTCCCCCACTAAGCCAACATGAGAGAGAGTTCCTTCTCCCTCCTCTGCCCTTGCCCAGGAAGTGGCAAATCCACCTGCCCACGCTGCTGCTCGGGCCTCCTCCTCAGCCTGTCTCTTCTCCCCTCATGCCTTCATCCTCCTCAGGGAAGTCTTTTCAGCACTATGTCTGCCCGCCCATTCTCCATACCTGGCATCCAGGGCTAGAGAGCCTGAATCACCCAATGTGTCTGCCTCCATCCCATCCCCCTCCAGTGAGGCTCCCTGTGGACAGGGCTTCCCCTCCACTAGGCTCTAGGTTTTGTTTTGTTTTGTTTTTTGGTACTGGGAATTGAACTCATGACCTCGTCTTGACACAAAGACAGTATGCCACTGAGCCACATCCCCAGCCACATTAAAGATAAGAGTGCCTAGGCAAGTTGCAGTTTCAGATAAAACTATGCACAGCTATCGTCACTATCCACAACAGCCCATGCTGAGGTTCCTGGATGCAGCATGTGCTTTTATTTTTGCTTTTACCCTCTTTTTCTCTTTACTCAGCCCAAGCTCACTTTGCAGAGCAGTTTCTCTCCTACTCTTCTTCACTTTTACTTTCTCAAATAAACTTGGCCAATGCTTAAAAAACAAAAACAAAAACCCACAATATTTTTAGCAGAAATGTCTTTGGTACACACTTTAGCAGAAAAATGTCTTCAGAATACAACTAAAAAAGTACATGTTTTGGGCCGGGCGTGGTGGCGCACACCTGTAATCCCAGCACTTGGGAGGCTGAGACAGGAGGATCGTTGCAAGTTCGAGACCAGCCTGGGCTACAAAGTGAGCTCAAGGCCAGCCTGCACTGCAAAGTGAGATCCTGTCTCAGACTAAAACCAACCAACCAACCAACCAAACAAGCAAAAAAACATGTTTTGTCTAAAATTCAGATCTAGCAACTATAATTAGATAGAGACTCCCCAAAATCAATGGCCTTCCTAAGTCTTTGCACTCCCAGTGTATCTGGTTGCTCCCCCTTGGCCCACTCACCTGCCCCAGTCCAGATGCACTCACCTGTGTTGTAGGCAGTGGGCATGGAAGAAAAGGGAAGGCCCTGGCTGAGTAAACTCGGTGTTGCCACGGAAACCACAGGGGTGGTGAGCGAGTGGGTAGACTGGGAGACCCCAAGGCGCTGGGCATTGTTCTGCAGGAGAAAAACTGTCTGTCAGGAGGTAGCAGAGGGGAGGCTGCCTTGGGCAGGCCCTTGATGCCAAGGCCAGGCTGCAGGCCCTGAATTCCAAGGCCAGGGGAGGTACGTTAGCATGGAGGCCGTGTAGACACATGAACACCAGCTGGCCGCCCACTCAGAGACACTGAGACCACGAAGAGAATCATGCTCATTTGCATAGGTTCCTTGGCACCTAAATGTGCAGAGAGGAAGGCACACATGCCAGCCAGTACCATGCTGGGCCTGAGCTCCCGGGCTATGGCCTTCTGCTCTGGCCAGGTCCCCAGAGTCCACCCTGCATCACTGCACCACAGTACACACCGCTGGAGAGGTGTGCTGGTGTCTGGGAGGGGACCATGGGGACTAGCATGTCGTGTGCCTGCGTATATGCACACACATGTGTGGGGCTGTCAGCCATCTGCTACTGAGTCACTTATTTATTCCAACTCCATGCTGGGGCCGAAACTGCCACCGTGTTGGACGCCAAAGCCAGCCTGCCTTTTTCCAGCCTTTCTGGCCTCCCATCAGGGAGCTGGGAAGGGAGGAGCCCCTGCCCCATTACTGGCTGAGGGTGGGTATGTGCATGTGCATGCATGTGTGTGACAGAGGCCCTTGGGATGGGCCTCATCTACCCCTGGCAAAGCACCATTACTGTCCAGCTGGCATCCTCGCTAAGGAGCTCCCTAGCTTGGGTTCCAAGAGTGCTGTGTGGGCCTCACTGGAGCTCGTGGGCTGGTGGGATCCAAAGGCCTAATCCAGGCATCAAGATTGGGACCTCTGAGGCCTGGGGATGGCTTTACTCCCCTTTGCACATATACACACACACACAAACATATACACGCCTGAATGAATGCAACATCACATGAAGACATCCATGAGCACGCAGCACACAGCATGCATGTTCAATCCTCACCCCTCTGTCACCCCAGCATGAGCAGAGTTCCTAGCAAATATCCACATCAAGGCCGCACACACCACATGCAGGCAGAAGGACAGGAGGACATACACGTCATGCTGGGGGACTGCAGAGCAGTGGCTGACCCGGAATTCAGAGGCACAGCAAATGTCTCACAGCCTCACTTACCAGATCTAAATGGTCCTCAGTCTGGGAGCAGAAATAAAACCAGGGAGTGGCTCAGTCTCTGGCCTCCACCCACCCTCACAGCCAACCGCCCAACTCTGCCCTAGAGCAAGAGCTCTCCCTGGCCAACTGAATTCTAGAAGACACCACATTCTGCCTCTACCAGGGAAACGTTATCACCGTCCTTAAATTTCTGGTCACCACCCTCACCCTCCAGTCACTACAATGAAGTCCTCCCATCACAGAACGCTCTCCCCACCTTGGTCCCTTTCTACTGCCCTTGAGCTAGTTAGTACTTCTACGTTCCAGCCTTTAGACAGGCCTTGGAGAAAAGGCCCTCATGGAGAGCCGTGCTTCCATGATCTCCCTTCGAAGTCCCAGGCAGACTGGCTGTACCTCTCGTGCCAGAGGCCAGACCCTTCGTCTTCCCACCCTCCTGTTCCTGAGCCATGGCCCAGACACTCACTCACCAAGTGGTGCATTAATCCCTTTCCTCCCTGGGAGGTGATGACCCTCAGGTCAGGCTTGCGGCTGGGGGCTCCGAGCTGAGCACTGTGGGTAGGCGGGGGTGGAGACTTGGCAGGGATGACCTTGTTCAGGCTGTTGCCATTGGCCACAGGGAGCAGGCCAGGGGAAGCCCGGGCACTAACATAGCCATTCCCTAGAGAAGAAAGGAGATGAGGGGAAGGGAAGGTATGCGCCACCCCCTGGCCCTGCTAATGTCCTTATGCCAATACCCATGCCACCCAGAATCTCTCAAGCTACTGTGTCTCTGTGTAGGTGCTGAGCTGTCTGATAGTCTCTAAAGCCTTCCTTCCCATCTTGGGCATGAGAGAGAAGACTCTCGCTCCTATACCACTGGGTTTGCATCTAGCTTCCAACTGACATGAGAGAAGAGCAGTAAGGAGGGGGTTCAGCACTCCAAAGCAACCACTGCCTCTGTCCCACAGCAGACAACAGACCTGAGACCAGGCCTCTCCCCACATGCTCTCTTCATTGTCTCCAGATCCCACAACCCATGCTAGATAGGATGCACAATGACCAGGTGAGGCAGGGTTGGTAACCTGGAGCCTGGTCACAAGGGCCAACCCCCACTCGACTGCTCCCTGTGCCATGAGCTGGGGACACGAGGATTTGTGTTCGTCTGCAGGAGACAAGCCATTCACTGGTGCTGATGGCATGGCTGGCATTGGGGAATGGATGACACAGCCACCACCATAATTAGACTGGTAACAACAGGAATAATAACTATCTTTCACATCTGGTCCACACTACACAATGTCCACAGGCCTTTCACAGACATATTATCTCATTTAATCCTCACATTTACCCTGCAAGATGGACAGGACACATATCATTAGCCCTGTTTACAGAAGAGGGGACTCAAGCCTGGCTAGAAGAGGTATGAAAACTTATCCCAGGCCACACAGCTGGCTAGAGGGCTCGTTCATGCTCCCCTCACGCTGGGCTCCCAGTTCCCTCTGCATCACTACTTCCTTGAGGTCCACAAACATTTCTTAGCCCTCTTGTTGGACAGGAAGGGGTATTCACACACCACACCAATTTCCTGACCCGAGTATACAATTGCTGCCAGGTGGCTCGGTTCCCTAAGAGCATGCTGTGGCCCTGACAGTGTGTGGCTGCCTCCATCCCAATTCTCAGATCACTCTGGGAATGGCAGGAATGTAGGGGTGATGTAAATAGTGACATTAGAAGTCAATCACCCTGCCGGACAATGGCACAGGGCAGGAGGGTCTGTGAGCTGCTGGGGCAGAGGGCAGAGGGCAGAGGGCAGTCTTTCTCCTATAGCTTATGTGCATGTGCTCACAAGTACACATCAAGTATCTGGTTGTTCCATGAGTATGAGACAATGTGTGTGGATGTGCAAGTGTGTGCCTATCATTTCTCTAAGCCGGTGGTGGCGAACCTATGGCATGCGCGCACAGCAGACTTTTTGTTATCATTGAAAGCTCTAAAAGGTTTGCCATCACTGCTCTAAGTGCTCTCATTCTCTAAGTCCCAACCAGGAAGCCCTACTCAACTGGAAACACCTGGATCTACTGCTCCAAAAAGAGTTCACTCTCACAGCCTGCCCAGCCCTCACCAAACCCAGATCTTTGCAGACCATCCACACTAACCACTGCCACACACACCAGGCATCAGGGGCTTAGAGATTCTGACTCCCCATCTGGTCGGACACTGGGATTATCCTCTCCTCTACTCTAGGTCCACCTGGCAGAAGGGCAGCTGCACTCACCAACAGGGCTGGGGCAGGCTCCATTAGCACTGGTGAGGTCGCTTCCCAGCATGGCCCCTGGGGAAAAGCAGAACTGTTATGAGCTGATGATACCCCACCTTCCCAAGTGAGTCTTGCAGTGTAACAGGAAGAGGGGCCGCCAAGACCTAAGCCCTTCCCTCAGCAGCCACAGAAAGTGTGGGAATCCTGTGGTAGATGACTCGCTACGCAAGATGGAGTCCCAGAATCCTACCAACTCAAGCACTCACCTGCACTAGCTGGCCGCTGGGGCAGGCCTGGAGACACACTGTTCCTCTGTAGTGCTGGCTGCTGGGGGGACAGGAGCCTCGGGTCTGTGAGGGATGACGTCACCAGGGAAGGGGTGACCAGGGAGCCGCTGGGACTGGTGAACTGCAGTGAGCTCTGATTGGACACGGGCACCGTGACAGGCATGGCAAAGTTGGGGGCCGGGACAGCTGACTAGACAGAAAGATAGAGGAGCAGAGTCAGGCCAGGTCAGCCCTGCCCCTAGACCCACCTTGGCTTGGAGGGCAGGCAAGGGTTCCTCAGGGTTCTCGGCTATGCGTCCTAGAGCCAGCAGGTTAAGCGATCTGCCTTTGGCCCTCCTGCAGTTCCACTTGTCACTCCCACCAAGGAACAATATTAGGAGGGTGCTCTGGGGTCCAGCTCTGGCCCAGAGGATGAGAATGAGGCTCTGCTTACTGCAGCAGAACCAGGGACACCCCCTGGTCAGGAAGGTTAGTCCTCAGCCAGGCAGGACACACCGAGAGCGGGTTAGAGGCCAAGTGAGGACCTGAATTCACACACACAGCTGTTAAGGCCTGTGCCATGGGTCAGGACCCAACTCTGCTTACGGTCCACTGGCCTGGTATAGAGGGAGCTTAGCCCCCTCCCTGCCTTAGGCAGAGTCCTCTCCCCAGGATGACTGCCCTAGAGTATATTCCTGTCCTCTTGAGGTCCTCTAAGTGTCACTACACACTTCCTACTGGCGAAAGGGACACCATACCCCTCCAGCTCCTGCTCCACTGAGATGGGTCTCAGCAAAGGTCACAAGGTTCTCCGTGGTCACTCCTAGCCCCAGCACGGCTCAGAGCGGACACGCATCAAAGGCAGCAGAGGGCCAGGGCGGGGCGCAAAGCCACACCATGCACCACGGGAGGCGCCCTCCACGCGACTACTCACGGCCAGTCTATAACTCTGCATCATTTTATCAAACTCCTCGTCTATCTTTTTATATTTCTCTTCCGTCTGGGGGGTCAGGGCAAACACCTCGTCCACCTCAGGACTCTCACACTCCCTGTGCTTCTTGTGCAGCGCCTGGGGGAAGGGGCCAGGAGGGGCCAACAGAGAGACAGTGAGTGGGGCTCACCCCATAGCGCCGGAAGAGCCCGTCCAGCTCCTCGCTGGCGCGCCGGTACTTGTCTTCCAGCAGGGGGCTCTGTTCCAGCGAGTCCTCCCCGTCGGGCTCTGGGCTGTCGCAGCCATTGAAACCCTTCTTCCTCAGGGTCTGTAACCGCACCACTACCATCAGCCAGTGAGGGTCCCCCTACCCACCTTCCCCGGCCCCCAGCTTCGGCACCTCCTCCCCTCCCACAGGGCCTGGGTGAAGGCTGCTTGGTGCTGGGACATGAGAATGGAGGGTCCCACGGGGGAGCTAAGACAGCCCAGGAGAGCGGTAGGCACAAGGACAGTGACATGGGGAGGAGCTCGGCAGAGGGAGGCTACAAGATACCCTTGGAAAGACCTGGCCAGGAGGCTCATTGAGTTGGGGGGCTCTGTTCATCCCAACACATGGACCCCTGAGGGACGAGGACAGAGATATGGGGACAGAGATAGAGCATGAGATAGATGAGATGTAGGAAAGTGAAAATACCTGCTGCAACCTAAGGCAGTGCCCTGTGTGCTCCAGACCCCACAGATATTTGCTTTGTTTTTTAATTTCCTGCAAATCTCTAATCAGGCCTATCGCTTTCCAGATGCCCTCTTCATCCACACAAGTTCTGTCCCCAGGCTGCATGCACCTTAGGGTGAGATGCAGGAGCTGGGCCGCCTCATGCCATCCCTGGTGCGTCCTTCAAAGTGGGCACTGACCCTGTTTTGTGGAAGGGGACACCATGGCTCCGGGAGGCCAAACACCTGCCCAATGCCACATGGCCTGTAATGGCCAGAGCTGAATTCCAAAGCCTGTGCCCTTCAACAGTTCACAATGTCGGCTCTCTTTGAAACAAAACGTGCAGTAATGGGGACCCATAGAGAGACAGAGACAGAGCAGGAAAGAAGGAAACAAAGGAGACAAAAACCAGAGGAGTCTCATGCAGGGGAAGCCCAAGAGGAGGAGAAAGGGAAAAGGTAGCAAGAGAGTGCCTGAGAGAAGACAGCCGGGGGTGTTTTGTCAGGGCCTGGCAGACAGGAGACAGATTTCACTGAGGGTGGGTGGGTGGCCCAGGCATTACTAGACACTCGAGGGCCCCTCCCTGCTCCCCAGGCTGGGTCTGTGTGAGAGGAGGGGCTAAGAGGGCAGGCCCACCTCGATAATGTCGGCGTTGGTGCGGCTCTCATGCGGCTCGTTGTACTCGGTGTACTTGAGCAGCACCTTGTCCATGTCGGTGCTGGCGTACTGAAACAGCTTGTTGGAGTGGTTGAAGATGATGAGGGCGATCTCACAGTCACACAGCACACTCAGCTCATACGCTTTCTTCATCAGCCCGAACTTCCGCTTGGTGAAGGTCACCTGCAGGAGGGCAATGGACAGCCAGCTCTGGCTCAGTAGAGCTCTCCCGAGAGTCCTGGGGAGCCCCCATTTTCAGGGTGACACAGAAGCTCCTGTCTGGGGAAGGGATGGGCATCTCCCTGCCAGCACACAGCCAAGACAAAGCCAGATCCAGCTCCTGGAAGGGAAAGCATGGAAATGGCCAGCACTGCACACCTCTGCCTGGGGAGGAGGGCGCAGGCAAGAGACAAAAACAGAACAGCTCCTGGGGCGAGGAGAGGGAAAGATCCATTCTGGGACTGGGGAGCCCCAGAGGTAGTGTGAGGCAAGCACATGGCTCCAGAGCTGTAGCGTAGCCTCCAGTCCTAGGACACAGATTCAAGAGATGCAGGGGTGGCACGGCTCTTCTCCCAACTCAGACCCTCTTCTGTTACAGCCTCCAGAGCTCCTCCTCTTCCAGGACGCCCTCTAGGACAGCCCTGTCCTCCTCACTCTGTGGGGCTCTAGGACTTCCTTACCTGTCGGTTCCGTTCATCGGTGATTCGCTGGATCTGGATCTTTTTCCTCCCCATCTTCTCCAGAGGTCCTCAGTGCTGGGGAGGGGAGGGGCTGTAGGGTGGCAGGTCTTGGTGTACCTCACACTGTGCTCATGAACGTCCAGGACCCACGCTCAGTTCATGGTCTGCAGGACACCTTCTGTATCGTCTCCTGGAACACAAGGGTATGAGGAGGCTGTCAGGCCCCTGGCACCCAGCTTTTTGATCCCTGGGACACAAGCCAGACTCAGCACCCTATGAGAGGCTGGCATATCTCAGCCCCACACTGCATCGGCTGCCTAGGCAAGGCCATTTGAGCCCTCAGGTTCTCAACCAGACAGAAGACATAGTTCCTGGCTGCTGAGGGTCTGGATCTTAAGAGAATGCCCCTGGTCCTCTCTGGAGCCTGCAGGGACTCCCCAGCTATCCCTCTGGTCTAGGCCAGTGGTTCCCACACTGTGGTCTGGCGTGATGAGCACACTAGATAAGTATCTGCCCAGGATGTCAGGAGCCAGGGCAGGAGTCTCTGGTGCCCTAGCTCAAGAACACACAGCAGTGGTGCTCACACCAGCTCACAAAGACTGGGGGCTGGAGCTACAAGACTCCCATCTCACTGGGCATGGCAGTGTACATCTATAATGCCAGGGCTTGGAAGGCTGAGGCAGGAGGACTGTTGGGAGTTTGAGGCCAGTCTGGTCTATATAGTAAGTTCAAGTGCCTCAGAGTTCAAGGTCAAGGCCAGTCTGAACTACATAGTCAGGCCCTGTCTCAACAACAACAACAACACAAAGACCTCCATCTCCCTTCAACCAGAAATCCTTCACAACAATTTGCTTTACCTAGCAGTCTTTTTTTTTTTTGGCACCAGGGACTGAACTCATGACCTTGCACTTGCCAGGCAGGCGCTTAGGCCACTGAGCTAGATCCCTGGCCCTTGTCTTTTTGAGACAGGGTCTCACTATGCCGTTCACACTGGCCTTGAGCTCACTTTGTAGCCCAGGCTGGTCTCGAACTCACAACGATCATCCTGTCTCAGTCTCCCGAGTGCTAGGATTACAGGCGTGAGCCGCCATGCCCAGCTTATCTAGCAGTCTTAAACCTAAAATTTGTTTGAAGAACCAAGCTACTTAAACAAGAGAACAAACAAACAAGCCACTCTTCTAGATCAGAAGTAGGCTTTTTTTTTTTCTTTCTTTGGTGCTGGAGATGAATTCCTGGGCCCCATGCATGCTAACCATGTGTTCTACCCCCACTGCGCCACCCCCCAGCCCTGGAAAATTTTTTCTGTAAAGGATCAAACAAAACATTGTAGGCTGTGCAGATCATACTTTCTGCTGCAGTTATTCAATTCTGCTACTACAGCACCTAAGCAGTAGACAGCAACCCTGATAGGAGTACTAAAATTATGAGTACAAAAAGGGGCACAGTCCCAGAGGCCAGGATGATTGAGCAGTGCTTTGCAAGTGGCCAACTAACACATTAGCAAGGGCCCTGGCAGCCAGGGCACAGGGCACCAAGCAGTTTCCGTTTCAGAACACCCTAACCGACCCTGGCTCACTGGATAAACAGTGCCAGCACCACCGTCTGTGTGGGAAACAGACTTGTTCCCTGCACAACTAGGGGACACTGCAGGATGGGAAGGGCACAGGGAGAGAGCCAGGAAAGGTGCATGCTCTCAAGTGTGGCCAGGGCCACACAGGCTATGTGAGCTTCTGGGGACTAGAGGGGCCCAGAGCAGGACAAAGATGACCTGACAGCCACATCAGCCCTGTCACTGCAAGAGTCCCTGCATCAAAGATGGAGCTTTCTGGGAAATCAGCCCTTTTTTATTATTTAACTTTGAGATACTGTCTCATTAAGTTATCTAGGCCAGCCTTGAACCTGCGATCCTCCTGCCTCAGCCTCTTGAGTAGCTGAGATTACAGGCATGCATCACAGCCCCCAGGACTTGCTTTCTAAAGCCACTCTAGATGGGTCCTGCAAGGAAAACAGAGAAGCTCAGTTCTACCCACAGAACTCCTTCGTACTACAGATTGCAGGGAGGAGAGGCCTGGGTTCTGTCCACCTCCCCTACCAGCTGGGTGGAGCCATCCTGAGGTAGAGATGACAGAGAACATCCCCCACACACTGCCATGGTTCCCAAGCTTCCTTGAGCCTTTCTAACTCCACATTGCCCCAAAGTGGCACAGGAGGTACCAAAGTCAGCCCAGCATCCTTGCCAATAAGGAAAGAGGCTGAGGGAAGGATGGGAGTGTAGAACTGGCTGCCAGACAACCTTGCCTGCTTTCCCATCACAGGACCGGACCCTCAGGCAACCCGGGTCCTGCTGGAACTCCACCCAGGAAGTTACAGGAAACGAGGAAGCTCCTGCCCCTTCTCCAAAGACCCTCTACCATCTGCTCTCCTTGGAGCATGAACCCAGACTCTCTGCCCTCCAGGTGCTCCCTGGGCCCTGGCCTTCTAAGGTCCCTACACACAAATCCTAGGGCAGCAGCAGTAGCAGCAGCCCCAAGTGGTCAAGCACACATCTTGACCCAGAACCTGTACCAGCTGCCCCATTCCTTGCCTGTGACCCCCACTTTTGCCAAACTGCTCTGCAAAGACTCCAGGCAGAGGATTTCAGTCCCCCACTTAGTACAGGCCATGGACTGTGCTTTCCAGAGCTGTGGCACAGTGGGATGGCAGGGCACTCAAGGGCAAGGGCACCAGGAAGAGCTGGCTTTTTATACTGGGTCCTCTGGCCTGGGTTCTCTGGAAGGACTGCACTCAGGCTGAGGATCTCTGTCCCTATTTCCCCTCACCACCTCTGTTCAGAAGCAGACCTGCTGAGGTGAACCTCAATCCATTACAGTCAGTACCATCACTTCTTCCTTCCCTTGTTCTCGTGATGCCCCAAAATGCCACTCTTGTGATGTTTCTAGCATTTATCACAAAGTACGTAATTATAATTCTGTGCTTCTACTTAACACTAGCTCCCCTATGAGACTGAAACTTCATAAGGACAGGGACTACATCTCTTTTCCACTATTCCATCCTCTGACAGAAGCTCAAGGGCTGTCTGTAGAAAGAAAAGACAATTTCACTGTTCAGACCCCTGTGAGAAGTCCTTCTTAGTCTAACCTCTGTGAGGCCCGCTGTGGCATCAGCTCCTTCTGTCCTCTATGTGGCCAGAACCCTTCCTCACCCAGCTGACCTTGAAGCTTGTCTGTTTGGATACCACCTACCCTCCCACCACCCCTGTCATCCCAGTCCTCAACCCTCCCTACCCTCAGCTTGGCTGGTGCATAGGGTGAGACTCTAAAGTCTTCTAAGGAGCAGCCCTAAGCACATGGAGATGGAGAGGATGGAGTTGCTTAGGCAACTGTCGCCTGGCAACCAGCTCCCTGGCTGATCTCCTACACCGCCCCCCCACCCCCGCCTCATGCTGGGGGAGCTGGGATGCAAGAGGGATCAGGGCTGAGAAGGCACGGAAACCACAGAGACCCATTGAGCATCCGCTGGTAGAGGAAAGTAAGGGCTGAAAAGACTAGGTCTCATCTATCCCCACTTCCTCCAAGAGAGCTCCAAGTACTTTTTATAATTCCATGCTTCCCAGGGCCCTCTCCCTATTGCTGCCCCCCACCCTGTGTGAGCACCACCAGAGATGTCCTATCTAACCACAGCATCCTACAAAGCAGGTGCAGTCCGTACTACCTCTTTCCCCATTGCTATCCATTCCACATTGCTGCAGGTCCTTCAAAGCCCTGAGGCAGAACATGAACTCAACCATGACTTTGGAAGAAGGGCAGCTGAGGCCCAGATAGGCATTGAGGACCCTAACCTGACCCTATCAGAGGTATGGAGGTCTATCCTGTCCAAGCTCCCCTCCTACTTCATCAGAGAGATTTTAATGAACACCTGGACCTCCTTAATTAGCCCTCTGCCTAATTACCTAACCAGCTGCCAGGAGCCAGAGGCCTGGGCATCTGTTCTCCAGATGTGCGCTCTTCGTCCCAGTCTGGCTTGGCCCCATTCCTTGTCTCCTCTCGCCCTGTCCCTTCTTCTAGGCAGCCCTTTCCAGGACTTGGCCTTTGGCTGCTTCTCCTCTAACCCTTTCTCCTTCACTGCCTGGTATCCACCGTCCCAGGCTTGGGAGGACTTGGGACTATGAAAGAGACACTTTCTGCTCTGATGGCTCCAGGGCCTGCCCACTCCCAACCTCAGGCCACAGTCGTGACTCCTGCAGCTGGCACCATCCCCGTCTCACACAGGTACCCCTCCAAAGCCTCCCTGGACAGGGCAAAGCTGGGCAGGACAGACCTCCTGGGACCTGGTGGAGCAAGCAGGACCTTTCTGATGGAGGTGCAGGAGAAGCATGGGTAGAGGGCGGGTGGACTGGGCCCAAGTCTGAGGAGAAGGGCAGCTGCAGCCAAGTCCAGCTAGCTGAAGACACCAGAGAGTGCATGGGATATAGAAGGACCCCACAGGCAGTCATTTTTCAAACTGGGCTACAGCCCCAATTGGAATTGTGTGTTGCTTATATGCAAATCAAGTACAAATGAAATGCAACAGGAACCCTAAAGGGGGACTGGTTTGGAGGGGGCCTGGGAGAAGAAACAGGCCCCGGCCTCCCAGTGTAACACCTCCTGGTACCTGAGCAATATTCAAACCACTCTCGGGTTTCAGAATGATGCTATCTCAGTTCCTGTGTGAGGGTGGCCTGGGTGGCGGGGGGCAGTCAGGGCAGTCCCCTGGAGCCACAGCTGCAGCAGGCTGAGTGGGGTTGTCCTTCCTGGGAACTGCGGGAGGCCTGTTTTCCAGCACTTAGCTCTGTCCACACCTCTGCTTCTCACAGCCTTCCAGCCCTGCTAGCCCTCTGTCCCAATGGCTGGGGCTCTCAGAGGGTACCTGCTTTCAAAGCTCTACTGCCAGTGTGGGTCAACATAGAGCAGATGCCCAGAAAGGCTGAGTGGGCACCCTATATCACAGAGCAATGCGTCTCAACCTGCTCTTCCCTGGTGAGAAAGGGAAGTCTCATTAGGCAGCCTTCATCACTCCCTCCCAGGCTGCTCCAGGCTGTAGGCTCTGGACTGGAGGGGAAGGCAGGAGGCGCTGGAGACAGCTGTCATCCCTCCTCCCGCCCCTTCCCTGTGGCTGGGCTGCAGGGCATGAAATAAGCAGCAGGCGCTGGGGGAAGGGGTGACAATCCAATCCACCTGTCACCCCCACAGTCAGGAGGCCTCAAGCAGCCTGCTCACTAACGAGGGAGGGAGGTGGCGTGGGTGAGACAGACAAGGGGGGGCCTACACGGGACACACAGATGCACACACAGGAAAGGAGACA
>RJWT010036902.1:0-13162 GCA_004365215.1 Cuniculus paca | reverse complement strand
TTTAAAAATAAAACAATGCTCAAAACTATTGAAATGTAAAAAGAAAAACAATAAAATAGAAATGTAAAATATTCTCATAATTTTCTTCAGTATGTTTTTAGATAAAAGGGTAGGTTTTTTGTTGCTTAATATACACAGACGATGTACCATGTATTCAGTGGAGTGGCAATTTAGACAATCCTTGAATTGTGTAGCATTTTTACAGATTTCCCATTTCCCATTTTTAAGTTCATTACTTTTGTAAAATTAATGGACCTCGACACAAATTTGAATCATTTTTGAAAATCATTAGAAATGAACCATGATCCATGCATTTTCTTTAAGAAGTCTGTCACATTTAATCAACGTCATTTTGTTTCACACATTTATAATCTTAAATCCAGCCACACATTTCTTTATTTCTGCATGCTCCATTTGAATAAGTCATGTATCAAACTGAACACATACAATTGCATGCATAAAATGCATAAACATTCTCCAGGTTATGAAAACAGGCCTGTTTTCACACAGAGAGACACTTGTCTTATCCAATAAGTGCCTAAATGAATGGACTTATTCTGAATTCCATTTAGAGGTATTAAGAGGCATTAAGGACTACATGTGCTTGGATATGTAGTACAATGAAGACAAAAATGTAGCTGACAAATATATGAACCCCAAGTAAAACTTAACATATGTTTTTAAGGAATCAAACAAAAAGGCTAGGGATTTATAAGCAGAAAGATATCAACATGAAACTAGAAAGAAAATTCTTTTACATAAACTGAATAACATACTTTTGAATTCTTTAGATAGCAGTGGGGTAGGAAAGAAGAAACAATCAGGTAGAAAGAGATAAAAATAAACATGGTATTAAAAGTCTGCTTTGAAGAAAAACTGCAACTTCAGGAAAAAAGTTATAGAAGTTGGAATGCCTTTTTTCTATTCCTGGAAACTCCCTCCAAAATGTTCTTAGGATTCTTGGTGATACAATAAACCTTTAGAACTGGCCCTGGTGCTGAGCCTTTCACCAATACAGTTTTCTTTGTCCCACAGACCTCTGTCTCCAAAGAGCAGCTCTATTAAGTGGGCAGCATGCTTCTACACTTCAGACAAGCAAGTGCTTCCCATTCTAGCCCCATTACTTGGTAACCTGACAGAAAGAATACATAGCCTCTATCACCCATCATGAAAACACTCTCAAGAAAACAGAAGAACCTCCAACCTGAGACCAAAAGGCACCTCTCTCTTGAGGCTCCACTCTATTCTCTCTGAATGTGTATTTCTTTAATTCTTCCTAATAGATTTTACAGCTCTTCTTCTCGATGTGCCCTGTTATTCTTGTCTGTGATGCAAGTCAACGTACCTACAAACTGCCCCATGAGAAGGGTGAGTTGATATCCCCATTTCCCTTTGGAGGCATCTCCTTGGAGCACCTCTGGTAACATCAGTTTTTAATTATAATTTTATCAACAGATGAAAAGATCTTGATAGATCTTGATTATGAGTATAGATGTTAAAAACAGTAAAAACATTTCTAATGAATGAAAATTGGCCTCATCTTCCAAGATTGAAATTACCTTTAGATCTTCGAAATTGCTACAAATTTCAGGCTAAGTTTGTACCTTGCTTAATTAAACTCATTGTTTTCCCATGTCTACTCAATGTCTTGTCATCATTGTTTTTTTTTTAATCTTATAGTTCCGTATAGCTATGTGGTTTATTTTAAAAGATTTTAATGACATTTCAATATTTTTACAAGTTCACAGTTATGTTACCAGCATAATAACACAATATTAACTCAGCTTGATTATCTATTGGCTTCAGTGAGCAAAAGCTCAAATTCACTTATGCTCATAAAATATGCAACCATCCTTGATAGACAATCTCCATGTGCAGTTTTACTTATCTTTGTTATATCAGCATCAAGACTGAACTGAATGACTACGAAGAAAAGGGCAGGGAATTGCTAAGCAGATACTCCAAGGAGGTTTGTCTGTAATATACCATTATATACATAGATGTACCCTGAATATTTTATTATGGAATGATATTTCCTCATTAGTGTCTGGTTCACTGCTACTTTCTTGTATTGCTTGCAATTTTGAAAACTTGAAATTATTCAAAATCATGGGGGGTTCCCTCTGCATAGAGTCAAATTTCCAGAATCCATAAATATACTATGTCTAATACAGAAAGAAGCTTTGCAGAATCCATTCAGGCCGTGAGATGCAGAGATCATCCTAAGCCATCTTGTTAAACCTGGAGTTTTTGAATGAGCCCCTATAAAAGGGGAAAACATGGTTCAGAGCTTAATATTGTGATCATAGACCCAATTTTCAAGAGATATGATAATGGAAACCGAGATTGAAGTGATATAGGGGATGAGCACGGACTGTAAAGCTTGAAGGAGCTAGCAAAGGAACAGAAAGAGACTGAGCTCGCTGGCAGAGCCTTCCAAGGAACATAGTCTTGTCTCTATCCTCTTAGATTGTGACTTTCAGAAATTTACAAATTTATGTTGATTCAATCCACAAAATTTGTGGCAACTTGTTATACAGGCGATAAATAACACAAAATATAAACAAATTTTATTCATAACTATAACTATAAACACATTGAAACTAAATTTCACATGTATACACACATGTGCATACTGACTGGTCGATGAGGTAAGCATGCTCCATCTTGTTTGAGTGTGTGTGTGTGTGTGTGTGTGTGTCCTGTATTTATACTTCCTTGTGAGGAACACCAACTGCAACTTCAGGTTTTCCCTCTAACCATCATCCTAATATCTATTTGAGATAGGATAGAACAAATAAAGATAGGTAAAAAGCAGATAACAAAAATCACAATTTTAAATTGCTATTTTAAGACACTGCATTTTCAGGACACAAAATTACTAAAGGATAAAATATTTTTCCCTTCCAAGCTACTTAATCCTATATCCTAATTCTTAAAAACTACAATGGATTGGGTCTATGAATTTCTCCTGCTAAGGGCCCTTCACCTGTAAAATGTTTGCCTTTCACTTGGTAAGTGAGCCCTACTTTTCTCTCTCTATTATAAATTCACAACTCAGATCTTTACCCCAACACCATAAAAATTTCTCAGCCCAGACCAGAAAGACCCTTTCTCTTGGGTGCTTTTAGTCTCCTCTTTCTGAATGAGTACCTTAATTTTGCCTGTTAAACTTTCTTATATCCCTCACAGGCTTATCCTGAACGTTATTTTTCTACGATGGAAATCAGGGAACCTACAAACTATTCTATGGGTAAGTGAATTGAAGTCCTCACCTCCTCACTGGGGAATCTTCTAAGACTCCATCCTGTGATAAGTTCTCTTTGTACCATATCTTCACTTGGAGGGTGAGGAGGAGAAGGAAGGACAACAGGAAGAAGGGGCAAGAAAGGAAGAAAAAAGAGAAAAATAATCAAATTAATTCAATTTATACATTATTTAATATTTAAATGCCTGTTTAATATGAAGATGTTTAAATAACTGAAGAGATCATAACCTATGAATATGCGGAGGGTAAATGAAGAACATATAGATTATTCCATAGAAAATTGAGGTCAGCAGTCACATAGAAAGAGGAAAGTGTACATGAGTAATAACCTTGATAAATTTCATAAATTTCCTTGGATCAGCTATGTTTGCATCAATGCCCCATTACACATAGAAGCTTCTGGTTAATTTATTTTTATAGAAATGAAAGGCAGACAGTCTTCTTCACCAGAATGATGATTTATTTAGTTCAATTGACCTAACTATGAAGGAACATTTCTGATAGGTCTGACACCCCTGCTCTTCCTCCAGCTGCCCGAGTTCCTGGAACAGCTGTTTCCCAGGCAGCTGAGCCCAAGAACAATACCTGCTCCACTAGGACACGCACATCTGCGCACCTGTTAGGTCACAGCATTATACCTATGCCCTCCCCCAATCTCATGACCCCTTCACTTCCCCCCACGCTCCTCTGGAGTTACTTCAGGAGGTCCCCCTCCACAACTCTCACATTCAGGCTGACTGTGTTCTTTACTGTGTCCCACCATTTACCTAACCCTTTCCTCAGGAGAAAAACTCACTAGAAGCATCTGTACATAGGATAGTACATAGTTTAACAGAACTTCTTAAAACCCATCTCATAATATTGGATATGTTTGTATACACTGACACATTCTTGATAGGTTCCTCTTAATTTTAAACAGGAAAAACTCACTCATGTAACATTAAAATGTTTGACTCTGTCAATTTTTATTATTCTCTCTTTATTGAGTACTTGTTTTATTCATCAAAAGATAACAGTTGTTTCCCTTGACTTGGATTGAAATATTTCATAAAAAAACTAATATAAATGAGTGTTAGGAAAAGAATAATCATGAAAGCTTTAGTTCATAAGGAAAAAATAAAGCATATCCATTATCTGCAGGATCGAGAGATTTGGCTTTTGGCATTTCAGTGATTCACACAGTTTTGAGTAAATTTAGAGGCACAAGCATGGTACCGAGAGACAAGAAAATAGATCACATCTAGACAATCTCAAATCTCAATCATATCTCACACATTTAAGGGACAGAATAACTTTAAACATGTATTTGAGGATTTTACATAGAAGTAAAATAAATCTCTATGGTCACAATTAGTAGAAAATATAAATCACTTGGGCATAAAGCTTCCAAGAGTAAGAACTCTTCAAAGAACACATATTTAAACTCAAGGGACATGATTTGGAGAGATTTGCATTAATTTAAACATATAATTGATGATCCTTCCCAGAAATGTTAGACACAATTAGATTAGAAAGTTTCCTTTTATTTTGTTTTATTAAGTATAAGAATGCTTGTAAACTAAAAATAAGAGGAGTAATGTCTTAGTTGAAAAGAAAGAAAGAAATTCACCTTCCCCCTTTTCTTTAGTCTTTACTTTAGAAAATCTCGAATTTTACATACAGCGGTACGTTGGTTCACAAACTTAACTGTTCTGTGGTTCTGGGGGAGATGTTTGTTTGCGTTCCTGAAGGGGAGATGGCCATGATCATTGTCACTGGATGCAGGGTTTAAGAAGAGAAGCAAAATTTTGCAGAACACTCCTGTTTGCAAACCAAAATATTTGAGAACCAAAGTGTTCATGAACGGAATTAATTTTCTTCTCTAAAATATATAGAAGTCCTTTTGAAAACTAGATACATATTCTAGACAACTTTACAAAACAGGTCCTTTCTCACTGACCTGTTAGGCATTAGTTTTGAGATGTAAACCATATCTTCAACACGAGAAATTGGTTTTTCTTCTGGATAAAGTTTTTATTCTAACATAAGAATGTTATCCAAATTATTAGGTTATGTTAGTATAAACTTGTGTGTCAAATGATGTGTACAAGTCCTCTTACTTGTAGATAAGTTATTGGGTATTTTGAGATCTCTTAAATTTAAATAGTCTGCTTGGCTATGCAAAATGATGGAAATCTTTCCATCATTGTAGTCTCTTAGTAGATTGCATGTGCTTTAATAGTTAATTCAATAATAACAGTGTTCTTGTTTTCTAATATTTTGATGAAGAACATCTCTGGTTTGAGGAAAAATTTGGTTTTTAATTATAACCTCCCTTCATAACTAAATGAGAAACCTCACCCTTCCCCTTTGTTTGTCCTCTTCTTATATAAAGATCTGAGTATGCAAATGTTCTCATTTTGCTTTCTACAGTTTATGTTTATTTTGTATCTTCTTATTCTCCTTAACTGTCACACCACTTGTCCTTTATCTGCATTATTACATTAACTGATTTTCAGAGCACCCATTCTATTCCATTCTTCCAAATATTTTCTCATAATAATGAGTTAGTCAAAATTAATTTTCTATCATGTTACACCTTTGTCACATCATCTACATATTAACATACAAACAGCCTGGACAAACTGATTTGATCACTGCTACTAGCTTGCTCTAAAAACATGTGTTAGCAACATTCTATTATTCCAGATCTAAAAGCAGTACTTTAATTTCTTTCATATAATATGATGATGCTATGTCTCTTCCATTCATGTGCTCATTCACTTTCTTCTTCCTTGGATTTTCCTTCCTTGTTATTCCCTCTTTCAGGGATTTCATCTTCAGTTCAGGTTCTGTCTTCTGTTCAACTCAGGTATTTCATCTTACAAGTGCACTTTCAGTTAGGAAACCCGGCAGTATCATCCCTTTCATGTATACTCTAAAATCTGTTTTCATTATTTCTATAGAAGCTACTACATTACATTTCACTGAGTTTTCTTTCAGGTTAAATCTCTTCCATGTAATCTTGAAAAGTGAACTGACATCAAATGGTGTGAGTACATATTTTCAGTGAGATTGGTCAGAATAGTTTCTCGTAGCAATATCTCACAAGTATTGAGTTGGAAAATATAAAACGAAAGAATGAAATCAACTAAAGATGAGAAGCACATTATGAATACAATTTTAGGGCTAGGAATTGAAGAGTTTTTGAATCTTAGTTTTAAAAATGTGTTGTTGAGAGTAATGAATATGAAATTTTTCAGAATTAACACTCAGATCCTGACAAGGATTTCTGTGATTTGTTCTCTCTACTATCTCTGAAGTTTCTAATTACTGAGAAACTTCTCCTTCCTTATAGTCATTTTGGCTTCCTTTGATATAGTTGGATGGATGGATGAATGAATGAATGAATGAATGAATGGTTTGAAATATTTGATAGAGAAAGTAATATCATGAATAGCAAGCCAAGAGACAAAAAATAAGATTTCCAAAATAAAAGGAGTAAATGAATTAATAAAGTGCTAAGTATGAAATAAGAGAAAGATTTAAGAAGTAAAAATAAAGTCAATACAATTTTATCATTTGATATTTACTAAGAATCATTACTTTCATACTCTGAGACTAACGTGGTTAACAGGGCAAAAACAGACCCAGATAGCATAATTTAGGATACAAGATTTAGCTTTAAACTTATTTACATATGAATATCTAATTAGCCTAATAGTTAATGGTAGATCAAACTACAAACCTGTGTAGCTTTAAAGTAAATTATTAACATTTTATTAACTTTTAATATACCTAATATCAAAATGTCTTTGATAATACTATTAGTGTATTTCAATTATTATCTCACTAATATAACATAGAAAACTTTCTGGGGTTGCTTTTACTTATTTCACTCTTCCGTTTTTGTAAAATTAAGACAATGTATCTTCCCGAGTGAGATCTGTTATTTTCTTGGGTATATGTGATAAGATATGATTCCACGTGAGTGAGCATTCCTTGCCAACATTTCATTTTCTAACTTTCTTTTATTTCGATGTGCAATATTTTATTCCTGGTGTCTCCTTTCTTTAAACACTTGAAGTCTACTCTTTCAGTGTGTCCTATATTTCTATCTTTAGTAAACTCATTCTATTCTAATTCTATTATGTACATATAATTTCACAGTGAAGACATTAAAAATAGAAGGACTGTAATATTATCTCTTGGTGAATTTTATATTAATTTTTTTAGCAAATGCATTTAAGGCCTTAGAATTTTTGTGATTATGTCTGCAGTGACATTCTCCATATTTGATGTATGCCATTTTCCATGCATTAATTTGCAAAAAATTAGAAATCAATATCTCCCTTTTGAAAAAAAACATTGCAAATTATCATGATGTATTTTGCTTTCTTCTTTTCCTTTTAATATTTTCTATCTTTATTTACTTCTTTCTTTGTAAACAAAGTAGATCAAATGCTAATTCTGGCTCTTTTTCATTGCTAAATTACTTTGAAAATATAGCTAAATATAAACATAGTCCCTGTTACAATAAAGAGACAAGTATTGGTAATCACTGGAAATATTACCTACACATTAGTAATTTGAGGAATTCCTGAAATATGGAAAATGTGTGCAACCTGGGTACAGTAAGGAGACAAAGAAAAAAAGATAGGAAAGAAGAAATTAAGGAAAGAAAGAAAGAACACTGTAATTCTAAACAGGTGCAGGCCAAAATCTCTTGCAAAACAGAGAACCGATCTTCCCCAAGGAAACCTATAAAACATCAGGGTTCTAAGACTGGAATAATTAGCAAAGAACAGGGAGACACCATAACATCAAAGCTAGATGCATCGCTACCAATCACCAGTCTCTGTTTCTGCCTGCAATCACACAAGAATCTCCCACCCGAGTCCACTCAACCTACAAGCTGTGAGAGACACTTTTTAACATTATTGTGCTATTTTGTATGTTTGCTCCTGTCTGAACTCTAAGATGACTTGCTACAGATCAATAGATAACAAGAATATGTCTAAAAAATGTAGCAGAACCACAAAAATCAGGAAATTCATACTTACAATTATACTGCCCATCTAATCTATAAGCCCATTTGAATTTTACCACTTATTTCAATAGTGACATTTGTAATAAAACACCCATCCAAGAGTACACAAAATATATATTTGCTATCTCTCCACATGCAACTTAAATCAGTCTTTTCTAAGACCTTAATATTTTGAAGACTCCCAGTTTACCATATTTAAACATATCTTCATGTTGTTTAATGCTGATCCTTGTCCCTCTGCTCTGGTTCTTCTCACTGTGAGCATCGAGCCGAATATTGCACTGAGACTTTTTCTTTCTTCCATTACTGATGATGATAAAACTTTTCTATCACTTGTTTGAGTGGCATCTGTCAAGTATCTCAGTAGTAAGTTATTAATTTCATGTGAATAATTAATTAATATGTTGTGCAAAGATGCTTACATACATGGTCATATCCAATTTTTCATTCTCCTTTCAGCCCATAATTTTAGCATCTAGGGATGAGTTTCTCCTGGTCAATTGTAACCACTCTAATAATTCTCTAATTCTATCAATCCCTATATGTTTTACTAACTGGCATCCTACAGGGAAGAACATTTTCTTCTCTTACATTTATTAGCACATCTATTTTATCATTATATCTGGATGGGTCCTACTTTCTTCAATAGGTTACAATTTACCATTTTCATTACATATGCTGATACTCCATTTATCTCATATTTGGTAAGAATATCCCAGAAAAGCTGGTGTTTCTGCCATTTTAACATGTGTGCATCATTTTTAAATATTTCTTTCTTTCCTGGACACACACACACACACACACACACACACACTTTTGTCTATATTTCATGTTTCTTTTTGTTTTTATAACCGAAACATGAATTTCTCAAAGCCCAGGATATTACTACTTTATGTGTTTCACGTGTTTTTATTTTATCCCAGATAACTTCACACATTGGTTTTCTTGCTATGGACAGTTAGCACATAATAACTGATCTATTGGCTTTGCGGAAGTATTTTCCCTGAGACTGAGGAGAGCAAGGCTCAAATTCTATATCCAATCTATTTTTGGCCTCACTCTTGACACTGAGTCCCACTACTAGTAGGGCAGAGAGGTAGTGCACAGGAAAAGATGTCAGTGGTGGTATTTACAACTATGTATGATGTCTTGCATGCTTTCTTTTTAATCACTTAGGTCTTAGAAAACAGGAAATGTGTGAAAGCAGAAAATAATTTTTAAAGTCTATTTGACCTTGGAATAATTTAGTCTTAATACTTCTGTATGTCTTATTTTCCATTTTTAGAATTATAGCTAAGAAAATTTTACTGATCTTTTTTGATCTTAAAATTCAGTACACACAATATTGTCCAAAAGATTCTATTTCATCTTTGAGCAAGATTGAGATATCAGGAATCAGAAAGAACATAGATCATCAGGGATTTTCAGATGCAAAAATAGAAGCTGGCGTGTCAGTCACAGGGACACAGCCAGTGACAGTATCTGAGGACTTAGGAGATATGTGCCATTTACATAAAGCTGCCTGGGATGAATCTTTAAAAAAGCAGTCCTTCTCACAGCTTGTAATCAAATTTTCTGCAATGCTGTATGTGAGCAAGCCTCATACTCCTTCTTATGCATATTTCAAGATGGCTTGCCATCGTTTATCATGAAGTGAATAACTACAAATGTCTCAATTATTTTTCTAATTTAATTTAGTATACAATCAGCATAGCATAATTTAGATGAATTTCTTACAGAATACAACTAATAATTTTCACAAACTCTGAGTGATTCAATATTTAATGTCATAAAATGTAACTATACAATGTTCTAACCTACTATCTTTCCTCAACTTCAAAACAATTTCCTTTTTTAAGTGTGTATAAATTTCCTTAGTATGAACTAGTTATAAAATTTTATGTCTTAAATTCAGCATAAGCATAAGGTATTTTTCAAATTCTTTTTATTTACTTAGAGAACGTTAAACATGGTAGTGTGAACTATATAAAGTAAAAACACAAACAAAAATTATAAACTTATTATAAACTTATAGATAAAAATTTTATATCTTAAATTCAGTGTAAGCATAATGTATTTTTCAAATTCTTTTTATTCAGTTAGAGAACGTTAAACACGTTAGTGTGAACTTTATAAAGTAAAAACACAACAAAAATTATAAACTTATAGGTCAGGTAGTTTTAAATGATTGATTTAATATATACATTATAACTACTGTGTCATTAAAAACCTATTGCATAAAAGACAAGTTGAAAATACCGAAAAGATACAGTATTGAGTATCCTTTGCCTTCTAGAACACTATTTACTTGCTCTTTAAATAGAGGATGGGATTTTGTTCTGTTCTGTCACTACTAGAAAAATGGCTTTGTTTGGTGCACAGATCTTTCAATTTATTCACAATGCAGTTGGATTTCTAAACTGCAGCCAGTTGAGCTGGGATTTGGAGTTGACCTTTAACGGTACAATAGTATAAGCTTCAACAATGTTCCTCCATTGTCAGGAACAATTTTCCAAAGCTGTTTCCTCATAAAACATTTCTTCACAAGTTTCATCTTAATTTTGACATTCTGAGAGCACCAAGCACTAGACTGCTAAAGTGTTCATAACATTACATAATGCAGCTGAGTAAGTTTAGCAAACTGGAACCCTACACATGTGGGACACGTTTATCTGACACATTTCTAGCTTTTATTGTATCTGCCTCTTTTAAAACTAAGCTTCGTGATGCATGACATCAGCTGTTGACACTTTGTACATCTTATTTTAGTTTCCAAAGACTATGCTTTTTTTTGCTATC
This sequence comes from Cuniculus paca, assembly GCA_004365215.1. NCBI lineage: Eukaryota > Metazoa > Chordata > Mammalia > Rodentia > Cuniculidae > Cuniculus > Cuniculus paca. Next base: position 2,066 of record RJWT010036902.1, on the reverse strand, counting down.
TCCACAGTCCTGTTTTTATGACATACTTTCTAGTTTTATAAGGGCATTTATTATTGTCAGTTTATATGTTTTTCAGAAAAAAGGGTGATCAAAAACATGGTAAATGTTTAATTTTTTTAAAACCTTATTACAGTAAATACATGTTGCTAAGAATAAAAAGATAAGTGTGCTCCAAAATGACATAGAATATTCTGAATGGGATTAATGGCAATGTGTCTTTTATTATAACAAATATATATAAATATTTATTGTATCATGATCGACTTTTTCTGAGAATAGAGCTCTTCATTATGAAACAATTAAAATTATTCCCATAATTGGAATGGTTATCATTTACTTGAAGAATATTTAACAATTCAATATATGCTCATGTGGTTACAAGACACGATTAAAAGCAATAATTTCTATTGTATAATTTTTTAAGTTCTCCAAGTACATATAAAACCAACAGAGATCTCACCCAACTAGGCATAATATCAGAGTAGTATAAAATTAAATGGTACTTGAAAAGGCACACACATCATCTCATTCAGTATTGTCTTTGCTATGCAATAGTTAGATAATACAGAACATTATTGAACTTAATATATAAATGCTAATTTATTAACAGAAATTAAAAGTATATAGTATCATGGCTGTTAGGACAGAATGTCCACTTGACACACTTTGGGTTTACCAGGAGGCTTAGTGGAACAACTTTCTAGATATTTCTGGGTGGAGCATGGAGTATTGGCCTTGGGGTTTGTGTCAGTCCTTCCATTCATCTCTTAAACAGTTCTCCTGCACTGCTTCCCAGATGCCACAAACTAAAACAATTTTAACCTGTGATTCGATTTTACCATGATGTTTCTGCTTTGGAGACAGTTGTGAATCACCTCAATTCCCTTAGCACTCTAATTTCAGAAAAGAGCATACTGGCCCTTTCTCAGGATGTGCTGAGAAGGAATATGTTCCCCAGTATTCATTTCACTGTCCTTAGTCATCCTGTTACTCAGAGGAAACTGAAGCCATGGAAGCCAGCAACCGTTCACACTGGTCATAGCCCTTGCTGTCATCCATTTAATGCTGGTTTACTAGCATGCAAAATGCAAGAGTTACGGTGTCATAGAAACTTCTAAATTTCAAAGCAAAACCTGGGATGCTAGGCATGGAGTCATTGAGAGGACGCTGTGTGAAGCTGTAGGACGGAAGTCAAAGGTACAGTGGAGATCATCAAAAGCTGAAGATACCTAGAACATGGAACATCTGCTGAGAAAAGCCACAGGCAGTGACAGAAACCAACCTCAAAAAGAGGCCATTTGTGCCACAACCAGAAGAACTATAGAAAAGCAGTCTTCCAAGCCCTTTGGAATTCACATCTCATGACTCCATGCCCCAGATACCAAACATGGACCTGTAGGACTTCATGTTTATCCTACTGGATTTTAGACTTGCTTTAGTTCCACTCTAATCAAGCCCTCAAGTCACCTTTTTTGGAATGGACATGTTTAACTTGTCCCATTGCATATTCAGATTTTTATAGAGATTCACAGTTAAGAGTTTGTCTTGAGTCTCAAAAGAGACTTTTGCCAGGACCTTTGGTAATGCTGTACATCTTGAGACTTTGGGGAAGGGGTTTTTATGTCTCTAATTGCATCCAAGATAGTTTACTATGTTAGGAAGAATTATGAACTCGCTGTTTGTCTCTTTGGAGATTAAGATTAAGTAGTATGGAGATTAAGGAGACGTGTTTATTGACAAGGAGTAGGATGTCCTGGTTAGATTGAAGTTTTGGTTTGATTGGCTGTTATATGCCAAGGGGAACGTTGAAATGCATTTACGAGTGTGTTTGGGTGTGACACGAAAGCATGGAGTTGGTATCAAAGTCTGGCACCTTGCTCCTTCCCTGGGACTCCCTTGTTCTGCTTACTAGATTTCATGACCTGAGAATCTTTGCTTCATCATGCTATTTTGCTGTGACATTTCTGCCTTGCAGCCAATCAACAATGAATCAGTCCCCCTAAAACATGAGCCATATTAAAATTCTCCTTTAAGCTGTGTGTATCAGGTATTGTGGCCAGCAGTGG
>RJWT010036901.1:0-13167 GCA_004365215.1 Cuniculus paca | reverse complement strand
CCCCTCGGGCCCCAGGCCCCCACTGAGACTTGGAAGCAGAAGCGCTTCAGCCCTCAGCTCTGCAAGTCCGGCCAGTGGACCTGAAGCCCAGGGCCCAGCAGGAGGCTGTGCTGTGTGCTCAGTCGTGCCAGCCACCCCAGCTCTCAGGCTGGGTCTAACTGTGTCACTGTGAGCACTAGTTTATGGGGACCTGGCACTTTCCTTGTGCCTCCAGTACTGCACTTTGCCCCCACAGTCAGCATCATTTCCTGAAGGGTCACCAAGGACCAGCTGAGGACTTGGGAGAAATCCAGCTTTATCCTACACAGGGGCACCCAGGCCTCTCTCCTAGAGCCCAGCAGATGAGAGGAGAAAGCCTCCCTCCCTGCTGCTTCTCCCTTCCTTGTTGCAGTCTCAGGGGCACCCCTGGTCTAGAAATACCCAGGCTTAAGAGGCCTGGCACCCTGCCCATCTCGGATCATCTCTTACCAGGAGGGAGGCCTTTCTCTGCACCCTTGTGATAAGGGCAGAGGAGCAATGCCCAGCCCACTGTCCTCCCCCTCCGCTGCAGCCTAGGTGGGTGCTGGCCTTGCTGTGGGGGCCTGGAGAGCAAAAGCTCTCTCCACACCGGCCCCAAGGCTACTGTAGAAGGGCGAGCCAGCAGCCTCAGCTCCTCTCCTAGCTCGGGGTGTTTTTGGCAGAAGGAAGGAAGCATGAGCGTCACGGACCGTTCGTTCAGCCCGCTGCCAGTTTCTTCCCGGTCCTTGGAAGGGAATACTGGGGCACCTCTTTTTGTACATGTGCTACTTCCCCTTTCTCTTGTATATAAACCCCAACCTTCCTTCTCAACAAAAGCTCGAAGCACCAGACTGTGTCTCCTCTTCCTAGGCTTGAGGGGGTGGGCTAAGTTGGTCACGGGCAGAAACCTCCGTTCTGGGGAGGGGACGATGAGCTCAGAAGCCTGGGGAAGGGAGAAGCTGGCTGGGTGGTCTCCGACCGCACAGAGGGAGCGGGCCTCTGTGAGACACTAGTGCCCTCTCCTGGCCATCTGTCTTCCTGTTCCGGCCCCAGCCTGCCCCAGTAGCAAATGAAGACAAAAAGTCACCGGCTGTGTTATAAATATTATTTAAAAAACAAAAAACACACGTACACTGGGTCCCAGGGCTGGAGGAAGCAGTGGTGGAGCCCCAGGGCAGGCAGGAGCAGGCACTGGTGCTAGAGAAGAGCCCTGCCCTCTCCCACCCAGGCTGTGGCCACCAGCCCCTCTTCCCTGGAGACCCCTGCACTCACACCGTACCTACTGGCATCACCCACCCCACGTGACGCAGACCACCCATCTCTGGTCTAGGGTTGCGGGGGGGACTGCACTAGTCCAGGAAGCGGGGGACCCTTGAACACCAAAGCAAACCTTGAGGTGCCAACAGTGGTGTGTGGGGGTGAAGTTACTTTAGGAAAAGTGGACACAGACCAAAGGAAGGAGTCTGAGGCACAGTGAGGGCAGCCCGGGAGCCACTGCCTCACGCAGGCCTGGTCCAAGGCAGACAGCCACTGGTCAGGTCACTGGTGGTCATCGAGCTGCTGCAGAAGCGTCCGCCGCCGCCTCTCCAGCTCCCCCTCACTTAGCTCGCTGTCTGACGTGTCCCAGCCTGTCTGTTGAACAAAGGCACGGCTCACCCCAGGTTCCCCGGCCAGGCGAGAGCGATGCCTGGCCGGTACTGGGCCCTGCCTCACCTTCTCCTTCTTGACTCCGAAGCCTGGGGAGCGGTTGGGGAGCTCCGCCTGCTGAAGCTCCCGGTCCTTATCCTGTTCTTGTTCTCTCTCCTCACTCTCCTTGCCAGCTTTCTCCTCAGGCTCAGTTTCACTCTCAGGACTGTTCTGTAAGAGTCCAAAGCGTACGTCAGCTCCTGCGCAGCACAGCTGGGAGGCAGGTGAACAGACAGCGAGGCCCTGGGCAGCGTCTGTCTTCTACTCACCGACTTGTGTCTTCTCTTTTTAGTTTTCTTTTTTGGTTTCTTGGCTTTCCGAAGGCCATGATCTGGAGATAGAAAAATGCCTATTAAATCTCCAGGGGGAAAAAGGAGGGCTCACCCTCTTCCCTGCCACAGCCTTCTGCTCATCCTTTGCAGACAAGGGCTCCTGGTCTGAGAGAACAGTCTGGGAAAGGCTCCAGCCAGTTCCCCTTCCTTCTCCATCGCCTGCCTGGGCAAGGACAGGGAGGTCCTGCATTCCCAAGTCAGACTGCACAATCCAGACGCCCAGCAAACAGCTGCTTACCTGACGCAGGGAGGTGAGAGGATGGGGAGCCCCGTCCTCCAAGCGCAGCACCCCCACTTTCCACTGAATCAAGAGAAGATGAGGGTTCAGAACCAGACTCTGAGGGGTTCTGCCGTTTCCGCTTAGGGGGCCGGAGGGATGGTGGGGGCAGCTCCTCCTCTTCCGACTCGGAGCCCTGGGTGGGTCAGCACGTCAGTCAGTATAGAAGTTCTCTCACCTTCAGTCCCCTTGTCTGGCAATTGGGGACAGAATAGAGGGGGGAGAGAGGAAGACCCAGGGCCAAAGGAATCCTTAAGTCTCCGTGCAAGGGTAGTAACAGAAGGGAAAAACAAAGTGCTTGTTTCTCCAGAGCGATCCAGCCTCCCCCCTACCCTTCTGCCCGCCAACTCACTGAGGGCGAGTGGGAACGCTTGCGATGGTGCTTCTTGCCCTTCCTGCCATGCTTTCGGCCTTTGGCGTGGAGGTGCTGGCATTCGGTCTGCTAGAGACATGGGTGAGCGGTGAGGGCAACGTCTGCCTTAGCCTCAGGTAGACCTGTCCCCCTGACTCAAGCTAGAGCCCCCTGCCTATCCCGGGGGCCCCTCAGCCTTCCCCTTCTGAGCTGGCCAGGTAAAGGAGGCCCCTGGGATGAGAATCCATGGAGGACTCTGTTAAACTTCCTAGAAGGGTCAGGTGCCTGGGACGGAGCTTGAGGGCAGAAGCTCACTCACTTCCAACACCTGCAGGAACTCCCGGAAGAGCCGGATCCGCTCCGACTCCAGGGTGATCTGCTCAAAGGCTGAGTCGCACACAAAGCGCTCACGGACCTTGAACGGGGAGAGCACTGCTGATGAGACCAGGCCCCGCCTGGCTCAGGTTGGACACCGCCACGAGCACAGGGCAGGGCTGGGGCAGTGGAAAGAAGGGAACCGGAGCTGGCCCAGGGCTGTCTGTGACTGGGGTGGGCCCACAGTGGTGGAGAAGCTCCGCTGCCCTCAGGCTTGAAGGGGACGGACGCCAAGCTGCGCTGACCTCTTCCCACGCAGTGCCCAGCTCCAGAGCAGGCACAGCCTGCCTCAGCATGCTTCGAAAGGCAGCTTCCCTGCGCCGCATCCTTCGTGCCTCCTCCTTTTCCCGCTCTCTCTCCCGTGCCTCTGCTTTCTCTAGCAGCTGAGGGCAGAAAGGACACAGAACAGGATCACCCAAAACGGTGGGAGCCTAGGACCTGCTCCCACATACTGAGAGGTAAGAAGCTGAGGTCTGGACTTTGCCTCATTCCCCAAAAACAAGTTACAGTCAGCGGGGCAGCGAGTAAACAGGAAAGGAGTAAGGCACTGGGATGAGTTTGAGAACAAGCCCACCCCATCCAGTCCCCTCACACTATTGAAGGTCAGCTTGATGTTGCCTGCGTCCAGCGCAGCAGCCCTCTTGTCAAAGCTTATGACGTGGGCGAAGTCCTCAAAGGCTGTGTTCACCTCCACACAGAAGCCCCGGTCCTGTGGGCACAGCAGTGCATGAAGCGGGGAGCAGCACAGGCCTGAGGCAGGCCGTGGCTGATAGGCAGAGGGGTCGCCCAAAGCTGACACCTCTGAAACCACTGGCCAGGTCCTCCTCCTCTGACGAGCCCCATGCCTGCCCCGGTCTGGATGTCACATGGAGCTCCAGGGGTTGAGAGGTGTCTCCAGATCTGCTGACCGAGGTCTGAGTTTCTCACAGTTGGCTCTTTGTTTCTTTGGCTTAAAGCTCTGGCCCTAGCTGCACTTTCCTGCTGCTCAGGGAAGCTTCCATGCATTCTCTGTCAATATCTGCTGCTACTTACCCTCTGGTTCTGTTTACTGAGTGCCTAACTTGGTACCAGATAACCCTGCCAAATGCTTCACACACACTTTTAACACTCTAGTTCTCATTTAAGAACAGGCCTGCCAGGCAAGGAGACGCATGCCTGTAACCCCAGCACTTAGGAGGCTGAAGCAGGAGGATTTTTTTAAGGCCGGTCTCCATTATGTAGTGAGATCTCTTCTCCAAAAAAAGTCCTAGCATCTTAGTTTTATGCAGAAGTAAGAATACCTGCCTAAGGTCTTATAGCTACACCCATGTCTGGGCAAAAAATTCTACCCCAGGTCCTTCTAACCTCAAAGCCTGTACCTTTAAGCACTATGCTTACAAAGATCACTTAGTCCACAGGAGAAATAGGGGCCATCAGGTTCAACTCCCCAGCATATTCAAAATGTGTCCCACTCTTAGCACAATGGCCAGCCTCCATGCTTCTCACCTAAGCCTCACAGCATCCCCTTGGAGTGGAGTTTTAGGAGCGTGATCTTGCGTGGTCCCTGATGAGACAAACAGTAAGTGGAACTATTGGGGTTCGAGTCAGCTGGGGCACAGCAATATCCTCTCCTCTCCTTATACATAGCTGCAGCTTCCTTCGGCCTTGCTGATTCCTCTCCCAGCACCCGCCCTCCCTGTGAAGCGGAAGCCTCAACCTCATCCTCACTGGCACCTTCTGCCAAGCACACCTTGGACCCTGCTTTCACCTTCCCAAGCTAACTACCTCTGCTGCTGCCTTAGTTTTAAAATGTCTTGAAGCACAAAGAAAAAGAAACATTTGAAAGGCTTAAGCACAACACTCCAAATGTTATTTAATTCTTACAACCTTGTAAATGGACTGTTCCAATTTATAGCAGAAACACTGTAATTTAAAGAGGTCTCACAGCCAATAAACAGCCAAGTTACTTGATTTTGAAATGTGTGCTGCCCCAAACCCGCTACCCTTTTGATCACTGCTCTCCCACACACTGCTCATGCTGTAACAACCAAAGCCAAGGGTTCCCACTTGGTCCTCACTCACCTGGTCTCCAGTGCGTCTGCTGTTTAATTCTTCCACACACCCCCTTCTAGGATCTCTATCTCTGACCTGTCATTTTTCTTGTATGTGCATGTTCCTGAGAACAGTTATTTTTCCACTACTAATCTACACTCCCTGGCAATCTAATCCTTCCCCTCTGATTTCCAGACCTCACAGGTACTTCAACGCATCACAAGAGAATTCACTTCTCACGAGCCCCACACTCAGCCTGTGTTACCCTACAGATGAGAGGTACTACCAGGCTACCTGGATGTGGACAGCCAGAGGGACTTCTGGGCTCATCTGTCCTACAAAGGCAGAATCCCAAATGCAGGAACAGGAAGCAGCTGTCTCAAATGGCTTTCTCAGGCAGTGCAGGGGTACAGGACTCTCTAGGCCAGTTGGTGGTATAACCCACTTTGTGACTAACCATCCAATAAAACTTAGCTATCTTGGGATTAGGTATTTCTAGCTTACATACTTAACCTGTTTAAAAGACATAGCTGCTTCTGAGAATAACTGGAATTCCTGTCTTGTGCAGCTCTGCTCTTTCTGTTTAGTCTTGACCAATTGTCCCGTCATCCAGTCCGGCTCCCTGCACCTCACTCCTTCCCCTTCCTTCAACTTCACAAAACAATCTGGCAGCTACTAAGTGACTATCCACTGGCTTTAAAGTGTATTTTTTTTTTTTTTGGCTGGGGATTTAGTGCAGCAGCATAAGCACCTGCCTGGCAACTGCAAGGTTGTGAGCTTGATCCGCATACCCAAAAAAAGTTTTTCTTTACAGAAGACAATTTTCAGTAAAAATCTTAGCTCCTCAACACATAAAGGAGATGTACGCACCTCCACTTGAAAATAGGAATCATAAAATCCTCTCACACCAAGCCCCCATCCCGTGCTTATCTCCAGGCACCTGTGGCTTCTCAAGCACAGTTCGTCGTCCTTACCCGCCACCGCCCCCCCCGACCTGCACTGCAGTGGCCCCGACTGGTCTCCCTGCCTAACCTCTTCCACTCCTCTCAACCTCTGCCTCTCTCATTTTTGTACCAAGTAGCCCTGGTAACAGGAAAGGTCCAGGGATCAGTCAGGAGAGGATGACTAAAACTCAAAGCATATTTAAATTACCTGTCACTGTCACTTTTATTGAAGCTTCAAGAACTGTCGACCTACTACCACCACCTTCTCAGGACACAACATTGCAGCCTGGGATGTGCTACCACACACTGGCCAGTGGCTTTTCCAAGATGCCATCTGATCTTACTACTTACAAGATAAAAATCCAAAAAAAATTTTTTTGAGACAGGGTGTCACTATGCAGTTCAGGCTGGCCTGAAACTCAAGACAATTCTGCCTTGGCCTCAGTGCTGGGACTACAGGCATGTATCACCATACCCAGACCAAATTTCTTATTTTAGCTCTCAAGGTGCTACTTCTACACTGGCTATGGGGTTCCAGAGAAATAGAAAACATCTTTCCTAAGGATAATTTTTTAAATGTTAAATTTGTATTATATAGGCAGGTGAGATGAAACCTTCCTAACTTTATTCCAAGGTTGCTCAACTCAGGGACCAAGATATGCTCCTCTGTAACTAAGTGTCCTTTGGTGGAATACTCATATTTTTTGGATGAGGAAACTGAGGCTCCAAAAGGTTAAGTGGCCTGTGTGAGCTCATGAAACTAGTAAGGGGTGAATCTGGACTTTTACTCTGTGCAGTCTGCAAGTCTTCCTCCTAACCATTCTAGTAAACTATTTCCTCAAACACATTAATGTTCTTCACTTCCATAAGGAAATGGGCTTTCTCTCTGTTTCTGTTTTTTTTATATTTTGTTTCTTTCCTTTTGGAACACAAAGCTCCCTTTACTTGCTTACTCATCTTTTCTAACTTTTTTAGTTTTCTGAGACAGGGCCTTGCTGTGTAGTTCAGACTGGCCTTGAACTCTGCAGGCCAGGTGGGCCTTAAAATCATGGTGATCCTCCTGCCTCAGCCTGCTCGGTGCTGGGATTACAGGTGTATACCACTACACCCAGCCTGTCTTTTCTAACTCTGATAGACAGGGACACTAAGAACTATTTCTCCAGTGTAAGAAATGCAAAAGTGCACATTGGATAGTGAATGGCAGCAGACACTTGTTCTAATACTAGAAGCAGTAAGGACTGGTGAGGAAAGAGTGACATGCCAGGCATGGTGGCGCACTTCTGTAATCCCAGCACTCAGGAGGCAGAAGCAGGAGGATCGTTACAAGTTCGAGACCAGCTTGGGCTACAAAGTGAGCTCAAGTTCAGCCTGAACTGCACAGCGAGACCCTATCAACAACAACAAAAAAGAATGACATCCTTACAGAGGGTAGTGCCAGGGAATGCTCTGCAAAACCAGCCCAAAGCTGAAGAGAAACGCTGAAAACCCAGATTTTTATACGAAATCTTCTGATTTAAAAATATTAGCAATGGCCCAGCATGGTGGTACATGCTTACAATTCCAGCACTCAGGAAGCTGAGGCAGGAGGATTACTGTGAGTTCTAGGCCAGCCTGGGCTACACAGTGAGTTCAAGGCTAACCACAGTGAGACCCTGTCTCAAAAGTAAATAAAATATTAGCGATGAATTCCACGTTTCTAAAACTATAAAGGCCTGAATAAACACCTATGGGCTATCAGCTTACAAACAGCTATACTTCTTGCTCAAACCTACCATCACATTTGTACCTTGCAATGTTTGCTTCTGTAGTACCCTTATGGCTACAACATTCCACCCCTCTCCACCCACTCCTAAATTCAAATCTGTCAGTCCTTCTGATTCCTGTCTGTAATAATCCTTGATCCCTGTGCTCCTATTGGGCCACGCACTCCTATCAACAGAAATTGAGTGCACAGTAAAAGCCCACAATTGGTATCTACTGAGCAAGCTGCTGTCTCCTGCAAAATGGCAACAGGACTTATCAGGGAGTGGTTCCCTCCCAGTCAGCAACCACTTGTAACACTGGTGCTCCTCACCTTAAGAATATCCTTTATGATCTTCTTCTCATCATGGAATCGAGCCTTCAACTCCTCCACATAAAACTTGAACAAGTCCAGAGGGGTGGAGCCTGCAGGGAGGGAGGGAGGGGGGCCTGGCGGGCGGCAGCTTCCCAAGGCCTGGGGTAGGACTGAGGACTGGACCAGGGTGTGGGGTGTAGAGAGGCTGGCAGGGCAGGAAGCCAGACCAGAGGTGGGGCGCCTGGCTGCCTTACCCGGCTGGCCCAGCATGTTGGCAAACCGGATGTCAGTGCTGACTGCCGGGTACAGCTCCATCCAGGTGGACATGGAGTGCAGCTGCCCTGTCTCATGCAGCTCGTCCAGGAAGGTCTAAGCAGGGAGACGCAAGTGATAGGAGAGTGAGACAGGGAGGGAGGCAGAGACAGGGACTGGGGCCGGAGAGAGGAACGGCAAGGCAGGCAGAACAATCCAGACAGGAAATCCAGGCAAGGGAAGCAGATGAGATACAGATGTGCAGGAAGAGAACACAACAAAGGGAAAGAATGCAAATAGAGGGACAGAACGAACAATGAGAATGAGCCAGTCTGGGAGGTGATAAAGCAAAAACCTGCCAGCAGCAAGTCTTCTACCACTTGGCTTCAACTTCCTGCCATGATCAGCTAAGTCACCCCCATACTGCCACTGCTACCACTCCCAAGCTGGGGGATAAGGAGACACACACGGCTCAGCCGCCACACCGTGCCTACGCATCTGGTCTCCCTAGAGGAGTACAGACTGAGCTGAGGAGACACAGCAGCAGCAGAACTGCGGGCAGAGAGGCCTTGTGGAGCGTGGACAGGGCTAGGGAAAGGGCAGGCAGCCTAACCCAGAGGCAGTGCATAGGTGGAGAGGCTGTAGTCTGGGGCAGGGTCATGCTCTGATCCCCAAATACAGTGAAGATACCTGGAAGGCCTCCCGGTTCTTGCGTTGCTGACGACGCTCCCGAAGCCGGGCCCGTTCCCGCTCTTCCTCCTCCTCCCTCTCCAAAGCTCGGATGTGCTCCTCAAAGCAGATCAGAGCATCTTCCTTGTCCATGTCTACAGGCAGGGAGAAGGTTCAGCAGGCACCGTGAACAAGGCACCCTCTTAAGATTTCAGCACCCCTTGTGACTGAAAGATGCCACCCCCATAGGTGCTGGGACGCCCAAGTTAGTGGAGGACAGGTGGAAAGGGATCTGTGGGAGCAATGCTGCAAGGCTGGTTCTTGAATAGGGGGTCATTAATTGTACTAGAAAAAAGCAGCAAATACTCAGCTCTGGTGAATTCGGTTACTAAAAGCCAGCACATGAAACTTATTATCTCAGGATCTGAGGTTTCACACCTTAGGAAATCAGAAGTCAATCAGGTTTTGATGCAACTTCAGAAGGTAGATTTCTCCTGTTCTCAGTAACCACAAGCTGGCAATTTTAGCATGTATGACCAGTTAAAGCTCACAGTGCTTTGACCATTTGAGACCATAATCCCAGCACTCAGGAGGCTGAGATAGGAGGATTGTTGTGAATTTGAGACCAGCCTGGGCTACAAAGTGAGCTCAAGGCCAGCCTGAACGGCATAGTGAGACCCTGTCTCAAAAAGACAAGGGCTGGGGATCTAGCTCAGTGGCCTAAGCACCTGCCTGGCAAGTGCGAGGTCATGAGTTCAATCCCCAGTGCCGCAAAAAAAAAAAAAAAAAAGACCATAATCACACGAGTAATATCATCACCATTATCTCCAGGACTTCTGATTCCTATAGCAGAGGTTTTCTTCCAAGAACACATAGGTCCAGGTCAGCAGAAAAGCCCAGAGAGAAAGGGTATCCTGAAACATTCTGGGAACCCCAGTCTATGGAGGTACAGTGACTAAGTGTTCGGGACTTGCAAGATGGGCAGGAGGTGCAGGAGAGTGATATGAAGTAGGCTCTGAGGGGCCTGGTAAGAAAAGGGACAGATGGGAGTTGCAGGCTTACTCTGCAGCTGATGGTCTTGGGCAAAGCTGGGGTTATCCATGAGGTACTGCTGGGCCTGGGACCATGTAGTTTGGAAGTTAACACTACTCATCCCATCCAGGATGCTCTTCAGGGCCTGAATATTGCGGCGGCGAAGCTGCTTGGCCTGTTCCTGGGAAGCCATGGGATCAGGGTGAGGTGAGGCACGCCAGAGCTACCCAAGTGGGCCCGGCAGAGAGGATACGGGGAAGGAGATAGCTAACCCTAGGAGGGGGCAAGATGTGGAGAGCGAGGAAGTGCAAGTCACACACCAGCCTCTCAAGATTCCTCCTGGGTGACAGGGCCAGGGTAGAAATAAGAAGATGTACAAATCCACATCAGGTTCCAAGTCAGAAGCTTGGGGAGTGGAGAAATGAATGACCAGGGTCCATATGGAATCAAAGACAAAGACAGTCCAGGATAACACTGGGGCTAAAGGATCTGGCCCACTGACCATTACCTTCTCCTTCTTGGCCAGGAAGAAGAGGACATCATCATAAACCTCTTTTCGGTCCCTCTCGGGGACCACAGCCCAGACCTCCAGTTCCCCAAAGGTCTGTTCTGCCCGCCTGTGGAGCACATGGGCTGTGAGTAGACAGGCAGAGAACAGACCCCTGAGCTTTTGTGTTCTCGGGATTCCCAGGTCCCACCCCAGCCCAGCCCCCTGACCGGTAGCGGGTGGTGGAGGTCATGCGTTCATGCTGCTCCAGGAAATGCTGCAGGGTCTGCTTGGCTTCCTTGGCCCTCAGCCGGGCCTCCTCCTTTTCCTCTTTCTCCCGCTGGGCCTTGTAGGCATTGAATGCTTGCTTTTTCTCACTGAGTTTGGGCAAGGCACTGGGATAGAAAGGATAGAAGTAGGGCGGGACAGAGGCAGAGTTAGCCTAAATCACCCGCATACCCCACAAAGCAGGCTCACAGGACACTAGCATAGGGTCTCCACAGGGCTGAGCACGGGCTCAGCACACAATGTCTGCAATGTGGGTAGGAAAGAGCCATGGGGAAGATGTACCCTGAGACACTGCTAACACTAGGTCCTTTTGCTTTGGGGCCTCAAGTTGACATCAGATCTCTGCCCTAGTCACCAAGCCTTTCTTTTCCCCAATTAATTCAATTCAATCCAAAAAGCACTTATTGAACACCTAGTGTTCTCATCCTGGGGGCCTTTCAGTTTCTCCTCTCCTATATCCCATGACAGTCTACTACTTTCCTAACTTCAGCCCCCGTGAGCCTAAGTGGTGAGCTGGGGTTCCTCAGGGGGCCCAGGTGCCTTTGTGAACAAGGCCTGGCTGCCTCTGCCCAGGCCTACCTGTAACGAGGGTCGGTGACCACCATCTTCATGGCCTGTTCCCACGAGGCGTTGGAGGGGACAGCCTAGAATGCAGCAAGCAGGGGTCATGGGGCCTGCCCACCTCCAGCCCCCTCCATGCCTTTCCTGGGAGTCCCGCCCTCAGCACCTTGTCCCTCAGCAGCTCCTTGAATGCCTGCTTTGCCTTCTCCCGGTTGCTCCAGCTGAGGCCAGACCTCTCTGGTTCTGGCTTGGATTCCTCCTCCTGCTGTGGTAGCTGATGCTGTCCAGAACTGGGGGCAGATGGGACTCAGCTACAGGGCTCCCAGCCAGCAATGTTTTTCAATGCCCTGCACTTTTAGCAACACATCACCCACTCCTTGCTTTCCAGGGTGGCCTCTTTCTGCCCTCCAAAGGTCATGCCTAGATCTACATGCCTCTCCTGGGAGGCTGACAGATGAGGGACAAGCCAAGCTAAGAGCCTGAGGCCCCCTTGTGGAAAGTCATGGGGACAGTCCTCACCTGCTGGGGCCTTCCTCCACCTGCTGCAGGAACCCCTGCTCCAGGGGCTGGACAGCCTCTGATACATCACAATCTTCACTCCCATCTGGCTCAGGTTCCAGGAGGCCTGTGGGCCCTGGAGTGGGGCCAGAAGGTACAGGTGGGGGGTCAGGCTGTGGCTGAGGAGGTTGTGGCTGTAGTGTCTGGGGCTGCTGTTTCCTGCAGGCAAGCCAGAGAACAGTGTTAGTGCAAGGACAGAGGACAAGGGGTGGCTAGTTTCTCTAGCCAGAGCAGATGACCCCATGAGGAGGCTGAGAGCTTACTCCTCTCACAGAGTGAGGACAATGGAGGGATCACCCATTCCCACCCTCCAAGTTTGGATGGATAGGTGGGTAAGTCACTCACCCTGCAGTCTCTTGTTTGGCTAGAACTGCAATAGGAAAAGACAACATAGTCACAGGGTAGCAAAGAACTAACTCCCTCACCCCTGGCCAAACTTCCCCGCCCCTTCCTCCCAGGACTCCTCACCCTCCAAGTCATCCAGATCCTTTGGCCGGGTCCAGCAGGACTCCTGACTCTGATTGTTATAGTAGTAAGGTTTGCCTGTGTCCGATTTGTACTCTTTCCATGGACTTTGGGACAGCAGCAGCTGCAAGAGGATGGGTCAAAGGACATCAGTACGCTGGGAAGCTCTCCAGCCATAATCAAGGAGCAAAGGGGACCCCAGTGAATAGAGGACACAGGAGCCCTGAGCTACCATCTCGCCAGGCTTGAATGGGGGAAGGTGAACTTCCTGAGGTCCTAGGAAAACATTTCCAGGTAGTATAGGGGTGGGATCAGGGATCTTGGGATCAGAAGAACCACAGCGATCATGGTCAGAGACTCTGGGGAGGCCGAGAACTTGGAAGGGTCAGGGCAGCTGAAAGGAAGGGCCAAAAAGCCCCACTCAGGACCTCCGCCTTGGACTTGAGCACGCTGGGCTTCTCCCACACGGACTGCTTGTCGTCAGCATTGTAGTAGTAGATGCGCCCATCAGGGGCCACATGCTCACTCCATAGGGCCCTCTGGGAGGGGGGCACAGAATGGTGGTCAAGGCCCTTTCCCAAAGTCTTTCCTCCTCACCCCAAAGATTCTACTATCAGCCTCCCACTTTCAGCCTTTCTGCCCAGAGACCCGAGCTAAAAGACTCACCGGAGGACCTGTCCCAGCCATAGCAGCTAGGAAAGAAGCCAAAGAAAACATATTAAGACTTTGTTCCAACCCCCATCTTCTCCCCACCTAGTCCTCCCTTATTCCATCCCCAATAAATATCCCCCTGGTCCCATCAACA
>RJWT010036900.1:0-13164 GCA_004365215.1 Cuniculus paca | reverse complement strand
GTGGCCTGGTGGTGAGAGATGATCAGAGGAGACACCAGAGCCATCTCTCCCGAGGTGTTTTTCAATTCCTTAGGATGGTGCATATCCTCCTGAGGCCCAGGACTGCACCCTAAGGTGGTTAGGTCTCCCTTGGCCTCCATGGGCCCAGATGATACCACAACCCCAGGGCTAGGGGCACACCCTCCTGATGGTCCTGCCCTTTGGCTTCTTCCTGGCATTATTTCTCCCCCTCTCCCTCCTCCTCGGGCTGCACCTGGGCCCTCTGCTCTTCCATCTTTGTGGGCAGAAGGTGGCAACCAGATGCCATGGGCCCCACGGGCTGCTCAAGTCATGCAGGTAGTCCTGTGAAGGAGAGATCTTCACACTTCCACAGGCCCCCATCATCCAAGAGTCTCTTAGTTTTTTCCATCGTCCCCCAGGACGCCAGCGGGAGGATCCCTGGGCGGAGTCCCCAGCCGTCAGAGGGGAGCACAGTGGGAGCCAGGTGGCCGGAGCCCACAGTGTGGACCAGGCTTGGGGATAGTGCGGGCAGGGCGAGGCTGGGGGCCTGGGTCAGAGCAGTGGGGTGACCTCGACCAGGTAGGGGAGCGTTGCAGGCCAGATGAGTGGGCAGGCGATCTTTGGGTGGGACAGACAACAGAGAGGAGACGCAGCTTTCTGAGTAAATTACTTGTTACAGGGTGTGAGCGACAGAGAGAACAGAGCAGCACGCAGAGAGCACGCTGTCTCATCACCAACTCCTCAGCGGCCTCTAGTGCACTGTCCCCGAGCTTGGTCCTTGTGATGTCCCTGGAGTTCATGATGGAGCAGGGTGCCTGCGAGGGGCAGCAGACAGAGGGGCATCGTAGAAAGCACCCCAAGTCAGGGCCAGGCTGCCACCCTTGGCCGGAATCCCACACCTGGGGCAGCCTTTGCTCTTTTTTGGGGTTTGGGGCCAGGAGACCTACTCTGTGGGAATTGTGGGAACCACAGGTCGACCCAGCAGAGCTCTTTGGGTCAGCTTAAGTACTCAGAGCCTGTATGTCCCCTCCCACTCCTCTGGGGCACCAGGGCGCAGCGTACTGAGAACCCAGTGTGAGGGCCTCCCAGATCCCACCAGACCCCTTCAGGGACCTCTGCAGGGGCTTCTACACCACCTTGAGCTGTGTCCCTCTCCACAGCTACCATGGAGGCACCAGCTGGTGGGGGTTTCAGCGGAGGGAACGCTGTGCCCTGCACGGAATGCATGCTGCAGCCCATGACGGCCTTTCCTGCAAGGCAGGCTCTAGTGGCCTCTTTTTACACGCTTGGTAGTGCATCATTTAAACCCAAGGCCTTTCCTCGGCTCACATCGAAGGCAGTGGCACAGCCAGGCTGAGTGACTCCAGAGCTCATGCCTGGCACCATGGTGCCTTCTTATCCTACAGGTGTCAAGCTTGCTTTTCTGTTTCTTATTCCCTGAGTGCCGAGTCAGATGTGTATTGAGCTCCTGCCCTGCTAGGAGATCAACTCCTAAGGTAACTGAAGCCCTCGCTGTCTCTAGGTTTCTCAGATGTGCAGCACCAACTGTCACAGCCCTGATCTCTCTTCCCATTTAACCTTGCAGCCCAGGTTTCCTTTTGGTTTAATTTGGGGGATCCAAATAGGTAAAGGTAACCTTCTACATCACATGCTGAACTTCATCAGTGCATTGTTCTATATAGCTAAAAAGCCTTCCTAGAACTTGAGATAACGTAGACCCAAGAGGGAGCATATTCTGGGATGTCCAGACAAGGAGAAGACATATTATGGTCCTAGGGACTGGAAGCTGCAGCATGACAAGATGCGCATTCCTGCTCAGGGTTTTATCTAGTTAGAGCCTTGCATCTTTGGCTGACTTCGTTGCACGTTTTTCTCTCTCATGGGGCTCATGTGTTTCACACACATGACATGCAGAAGTTCCACAACCAAGAATCATAGAGATTAGCAAAAAGTTGTACTTTTTGGTTTAAAAATCTCGTGAAAATACCATTGGATAGATTGTGTATATTGCAAGGTTGGCTTTAGAACTCTGCTTGGAAGACTCCTTCCGTAGTCTTAGAACAAATTTGGACTTCCATTCCCAACAAATTTTGGGATCCATAGGTCACAAAAAATTTTGCTCAGATCAGATTCCTTTTGAGAAAAAGTTAAGAATTCTAAGTCTTTTTAATGTCTCTAGGAGCCGAAGTGATGTACAGTGAGGGCATTTCACCGTACTTCCTTGGTAGTTTGATGAGAGTTCAATAAGAAACAAAATTTGTTTCTTTGAACAGTAATAAGCTGGTATGAATTTAGGACCAAAAATTTCCTACAGGAACTCTGTTGGGATTTATTTGAAAACAGTTAATTCCATTCATGTTATTTTCATTATTTTTACCTATTAACTATTTGATAAATGTTTGGGTTTAGATATAGTAAGAGTGAATTTGGACAAAAATGTCCCAGAAAAAAAATATAAATAACACAGCCCCATGTGTCCCTTCAGAAAAGGGATTCATTCTGAGAAACATGTCGTTAGGTGATTTCCTCATTGTGTGAGTATTAGCGTACTTGCACAAGACTCCCCCTGTCGTCACTACCGTGATCGTCTTAGCTGTGCTGTCAAGGCTGCCTTGATGTCTTGAATCAATTCAAATGTTTGCTCTCATGATCATTTTGACTTTAAGGAAGGTCCAGGAGGCTCACAGTGCAATAGCTGGCAAATAAGGTAGACCTGCTGCCGTGTTGTCACGAGCCAGCCTTTCTCTTTGGAAGATACTTGGCAGCAGTAATATATATATATATATATATATATATATATATATATATATATATAAATACACATTTAATCACATCTTGTGAAGACACTCAGAAAAGATAACTTCCAGAACTGCTTCAAACTGTGGCAAGGATAATGGGATAAGTGGGTTTAAAGTGAGGGACAGTGTTTTGAGAGGGATTAATGGCAATGTGTCTTTTACCATAAGTTTTTAAAAATGTAAGCATTTCTTGTATATTTTGACCACTGCTTGCCCATCCCAGGCTCTATCCTGGTTCACAGCCAGTGTGGTAAGGTAACAAGACAGTTAGATTGTAAGTGATTAGTTTCTGTATTTTTATTAGTACATGTTTGCAGTAAATAATGGCTACGTTTACAGTGGGAAGTTGGTACATGTACAGAACATGTCTTAGCTCTTTTTTTGTTCCCTTCTTCCCTCCCTCCCTGCTCCTTCCATCGCTTGGTCCTCTTTCCATTTGCAAAATCTTTATCCCCATTTTTTTCTCCCAATCTTTTTTTCCTCCCCTTTCGTTCCCTCCCCCTCCCTCTATCTTTTGTTCTCCTTCCCATTTGAGAAAGATCTCCTTGTTTCCTATTATCTAGCTGTTATTTTGCTCTCTTTATAGTTTGTGTTTTTTGTATAAAAGAAACTACGTGATATTTAAGCTTGTGTGTCTGATTTATTTTGCTTAAATATTATGGTCTCAAGTTGCATTCATTTTCCTACAAATGGCTCAAGTTTAACCTTTGTTATGGTAGAATAGTACTTTATTATGCATAATTACCACATTTTCTTTATCCATTCATCTGTTGAAGGGTATAAGATTTACCTGTTATGAATTATACTGCTATGAACAGGAGTATGTGTGTGTTACTGTAGTATGGTGCCTTTAACTCACTGGGGAAGATATCTAGAAGGGGAATAGCTGGGTCAAATGGAATTACTAGTTTTAGTTTTTTGAGGAATCTCCATACTGATTTCCATACTAGTTTACACTCTAACCCACAATGTAGAACTGTTAGTTTTTTCCCCCAGCCTCACCAGTATTCATTATTATTTGATTTCTTGATAATAGCCATTCATTCTGCAGTAACATAGAATTTCAGTGTTACTTTAATTTGCATTTATCTAATGACCAGTTGTGGGAAACCACAGAGATGACTGTCCTTGAAAAGATGAGCACCTATCTCCATTTTGGATAAACTTGGCCTTATCTCCATGTATTGATATGTACAGAGCTGGCTAGGTTACCTCTTTCTCCCTTCAATTGGCTTTAAGCAATGCAAATTCGGCTGGCTGAGGAACTGATGTATAATCTCTAAGGCAAAATGACAGGTCAATATTACCCCAGCCATTGACTCCCCAAATACATGGTTGAGCCTGGTGGGATGGAGAATCTTGCTCCACGTGGTTGGCTAGGACCTAGCCTGGAGAAAGAGGCTGTGACTACCCAGGGCTAAAAGATTGTACATCAGAAGTGAAGCACCGATCTCAAATTATTAGATGTTATCTCAATTGTTATGCAGATTGCTCTCCCTCTGTATTTCTTGCCCTCTGCATATTGCAGAGATGATCTCAGACCTACCTAGCCCAGCTCATGGTAGTCATGGTAGTCAAGTATTTCCCAAACCACTTCCCTGGTGGAGGATCAATAAAACCTGGGAAGGGCACTGGGTCGAGGCCTTTGTTCCAGTGAGCCACCATCTTGGCTGGACTTAGGACCCCTTTGGCTCCCTACAACTATATATATGTCTTGGTATTTTTTTCACCGTGGGTTGCACTGGAAGTAGTAGATTGGAATTAACTGGTTGGAATTCCAATAACTTCTCCATGGGATTATAATTATAAACCTTCCTGAATCGCAATGAGGATGGGAAAGGGTTCTCTATAGCCAGTGATGCTGAACATTTTTTCATGTATTTATTGGCCATTTGTACTTCTTCTGAGAAGTGTCTATTCATTTTAGTTGCCCCTTTTTTGATTGGGTCTTTTATTTTGGGTGTTCTAATATTTTGAGTTCTTAATTTGAGCTGTTAGTTTCTTAATTCTGCTCTTACACAGAACCTCTGAGTGTCTTGAAACAACAGAAATGTACTCTTGCGTGGGAGAGGAATCTAGAAGTTCAAGAGCAAGGTGGATGTTGAACTTGAACTTGAAACTCTAGGGAAAGTTCCTTACTTTTCTTCTTCCAGCTTCTGCACCCCCAGTGTTCCTTAGCTTGTCACAGTGTGACATTAATCTTTGCCCCCACCTTCGATGTGGACGTCTTCCCTCAGTGTGTCTGTCTTCTCATGACACCTTTCTTTCTATGTTTCTCTCATCAGTTACATTGGGTGAGCATCCTCTGTACTCCAGTACAATCTGATCCTGACTACACACACAGTGACCCTATTCCCATAGTAAGGTCCCATTTTAAGGCACTGTAGTTTAGAGTTTCAGTATTTTTTATTTTTGGTTTTTGTTTTTTTGGTACTGGGGCTTGCGTGTGCCCTGCTGTTCAGCTGCATCTCCAACCCTTACTGGATCTTTTAGAGGGACATAATCCAACCCATAGCAGTCAGCTCAGTCAATGACCAAGAAGGTAAAAAGGTAGACAGAGGCAAGCGTGGTGGGTTATGACGACTGATCAGAGCTAAGTCACAAAAACCATGAGGCTGGGAGACAACATGACCTATTGATGTGTTGGAATGGGTTGGAGATTGTGATTTGGGTAAGGGTTAACAGCCATGTGCTTCTGGGTAGCACCACTGGGAATGAGGAGACAGGAAGTGACAGACACCTCTGTTTCTGGCCTGGATGACTGGCTTGTGGTGAGGATGGGCTTTTGGAGGGAGGAGGAGCTGAGCTTGGGTCCATGCATGTCAAAGCTGAGGTGACCTGTGACATACATGTGCATGTGTAGCATCAGCAGCAAGTGACTCATGCCTGGAATTTTGTCCAAGTATGTCCTGCTCACTTATAGCTCCCCCACTATACTACTCTCTACATTTAGCCAGTGACAAATTTTCCTACCAACTACTGTGAATTTTAAAAAAACTGCTCTCTGCCTGGTGTTCTGCTAGTTGATTTGTGTGCATCATCTCACTGTATCCCTCAAATAACTTAGCACGGACTGCCTGATTGTGCCCATTTTCCAGATGAAGATACTGACATTTAGACTGTGATACTTGTCCAGTTTCACACTAGTGGGTGTTGGGGCCAGATATGAACCCAGGTCTGTTTGTCCATGCTTTTAGCCTTGTTAGCACTGTGCCTATCCTAGTACTTTTTAAAAATATTCTTCGAATGGGGCCCATTGTCCTTTAGCTTCTTATCTATGCACATCTTTACACTCCAGCTACAGTGTAAGCTGTTTGATGGAATAGACTGGTTTCTCTCCTGCAGTACTCCAGGTGGCTGTGTTGTGATTGGTTGAATGAAACCAGCAGCTCCCAGGTGAAAGCTTTGAGATGACAGGTGATGTGCATGTGTCTGTCGAGCAGAAAGGTCAACATAGGGAGGAATATCCAGTGGTGTCTGCGTGTCTGTGTGTCCAGTCACTGGAGAGATTAAGTCTCAGTGCCTGCCAACAACCCAGTAAAGCAAGCCAATGTCAGTGCAAGATACATGTGTCCCATGTGACTGCGCAAACCAACTCTCTCCAGGTAGTGCCAGACTTGAGCTGCCACCAGTGGGGACAAAGCATTCCCTAGGGGTTGGTTTGGATCACACTCCAGGGCAATGGTGGGAGTAGAATTGTGGAATTCCATTCTAGACAAGGGGGCAGAGCAGGACAGCAAGTAAGGAGACAAATCTATGAACTAGGCCAGATAAGATGAGAGGAGGGACAGCATGGACCACTGATGTGGGCATAACTAGCTCAGGACAGATCTTCCTAAAGAGCTGAAATTTGAACTGAGACTCAGTGACCAAGAAGGGGCCAACCATGTGCAGACCAGGGCAAAGTGTCCTGGACAGGGGTAACACAAAAAGGGCTTGAGACGGTAACAAGCTTGGGGTGTTCTAGGAAGAGCCACTCAACAGGGTGGTTGGCCTGTACAAAGCTTTGGGAAGAATGAGGTTGACACCAGCCAAGGTCCAGATCACCATGCTGGCAAGCCCTCACCTTTTCTGTTGTGGTGTCACTCTTGGAAATCACTGAAATTGGTGCCCCTTTCCCACGACCTTCATTGAGGATCTTGGCAGTAGAGGTGGGCAGCCTGGGGCTCCACCTGGGATTCCTTGTGTATCCTCACCCAAGGGCTCTCTCTGAACCATTTGCTAAGAGGGTCCCTTTCTCTGGGGTTGTGCAGGGCACAGACAGAGCCAGCATAGGACCGCCTTGGTACTTCCGGTTGCCCCAAGGCCCTACATAGCTGCCCCAGGGGCTGATGGGAACACTATCTCAGAACACCTGGGATCCACTTGGCCCTGTCTGTGTGCTCCAGCTCCCTGGCTAGAAGGCTGTGATGGAGGGCCAGTAGACCATGGTAATAACTCTAGGATTACTTTGGTTGTCATAAGAAACCATTAGAGGGTTTCCAATCAGAGACTAATAGCAGCTGCTACACATTTTAGAAGATTACTTTGGCTGCCCCCACGGGAAATTGATGAAGAGGTAACTGAGGCAGGTATCTGAGGTAGGAAGCAGGGATACCACATACAGCTGGGCAGATCATGCCTTGCTTAACTTGGAACCATGGAGCACATGGTGCGCACTAGTGTCATGCAGCACGTTGGCCCGGGGAGGCAGTATAGAGGCTACCACAGTGGTCTGGGTGCAAGATGATAGCACCTTGGACTGGGACTAAGTAGATGCAGAAGGATAGATCTAGAAGTGGAGTTAATGGGGCGTGCTAAAGTAGTTTGGCTGTAGAAAGGGGGCCAGGAAAGGTAGGGATATACTATGCCTAGAGTAACTGGATGGGAAGTAGGGCTGTTTACTGAGATTGGGGCGCTTAGCAGAGGAAGAGTAGGCAGGGAAACATCTAAAGAAGAATCAGGCAAACTTGCAGAAAGTGGTAAAGGAAACCATAGGAGCAATAGCTGGCCTGAAGAACAACAGGTGTTTCCCTCTTGACTCTGGGAAGCCCAGTAGACTGAAGGGTAACAGTGGCTTAAATTCAGGCTGATGCCAATGTGTCGTGCCAGCTTTACAGGCAGGTGGCCTAAGCACGTACCCAGAGACCCAGGCTTGGAAGGACTCTGGCCTGGGTTTGATGCTCTGCCGTCACCATGCAGAAATGCTTAATGGTTTAGGAACAAGGGCCCCTGCCTTTTCATTTTGCTCTGATCCCTGAAAATCATGCAGCTGGTCCTGCTGGGGATAAAGCAATGACACCAATAGGAGTGGGCTGTTCCGTTTGGAACTATAAATTCAAACCAGAAAAAGTTCGCGCACAACAGATGCTTATAACTTAAAAAAATGTATGTGAAGTGCTTGGAATCATGCCTGGATTATAGTAAGCGTTTCCTAAGCATTAGCTGTGAGCCTGATGAGAATTATCATAAGGATCATTTAGGAATGTGCGCAAGGAGGGTTCTTGCTTAAATCTCAGGAAAAAGGGGACAGCCCAAGCTAGGCAGACATGAATGTTTTGGGAGCAAATGTGTAAGCCATGGATGGAACTTAGGCTGGAAATCTAAGGAGAGGTAACAGTTGCTGGCACCCTGTAACATCCATGTCCAAGACCTTGGATTTTTCCCTATGAGGTTGGGCCCTGCAGATCCCAATGCATCTGGCTTCTAGGGATGTTCTGAAAGAAACCTGTGGTTGGGAATGTTGCTCCAGGCACCTGGAAATCAGGGAAGGAAGACTGCAAGTTCCCCCTCTGATCCCCCCTCCAGGAACACAGGGACAGGAAGGCAGCTGGGCAAGGTGAGGCATCACAGTTGAGGACTCACAAGTTCCCTGAGGCACAAACCCTGCAGTGTGTGTCCATGCCGCCCCGTTCTCTGTGTTCTGTCAGATGGAGGCATCACCTACCTCCAAGAATGTGGCCGTAGTATTGCAGGAACAGGCTTGCAGACTGAGCAGGGCTGGTATCTCATAGTGCCATTTCCTTGCTCTCTGAGGATGTCCCTTCTTTGTGCTTTGTCACCTTGAAAAATGGTGTCAGGAAATTAACCCATCTTCCCATTTTGTGCTGTGCTGGTGACTTAATAGTGAGGCACATAGTGTCCGATGAGAGAGACCGACATTGTTCTGGTTGTGTAACTCAGAATAATAAACTATCTCCTCACAATTTAGTTCCAATAACAGCCATTTGATTATAGCCTATGATTTGTTTGTGGGCAGGAATTCAGGCCCGTCTAGGGTGGGCAATTCTTCCTTCCCATGTTGTATTGATTGGGGTCACACTGTGGAACTCAGTAAGCAGGTGGTCAGCCCGGGAAGACTGAGACGGCCTTGATCCTATGATTACCATCTCCTTGGTGATGGCTTCAGCTGGCCAGAGCCAGCTGGCCTCTCCAGCATGGTGACCTATCCAGCATGGTGGTCTCAGTGTAGCCCCATTTCTTATATGGTGGCTCTGAGTATTTCAAGAAAGGAAGGGGAAGCTACCAGTTCTCTAAGACCAGAAATTGGCATAGTATCGCTTACTCCCACATTATTCTATTGGTCAAAGAAGTCAGAGTCTGCCCAGATTGGGGGGAGAGGACACGAACCGCACCTCTCAGTGGGAGGCATGCCAAAGAATTTGGGGCCAACCTGAATCTGCCCTAAACAAGAGAGCAAAGAAGCAATATTCGTTGTTTCCGGGGATATACCAAAAGATGTATAATTTGACAGGTCCCCTCCTTTTAGGGACCATTCAGTCAATACTTGGGAATAAATGAATGAGATGAGAAATGACCATTTGTTATGGTTTAGATCTAATAGGTCGCCCCAAAGCATTTGGAAGGTGACTGGATCACGGGAGCATTCCACTCACCGGTGGGTTAACTCACTGATGAGTTCAGCGGCTGACTGTGGTGTTAGGAAGTGGGGCCTGGCTGGAGGCAGGTCAAGGAACCATGACCCGGAAGAGTGCGCTGTATTCTTGTCTGCAGTTCTTCCTGTCTCTGCCATGGGTTGAACAGCTTTCTTCCACCAGGTCCTTCTGTCATGCTGTCTAAACTATGTGCCAAAATACAGGTACCTCGGTTCACAAATTTAAATCTTTTTATGATTCTGGTGGCAAACTGAATGGGAGTGAATCATTAATGGTTTACACTTAGCAGTTCAGTCATATACATAGCATTTTATGTCTGGCCCTTTCACCCAGCACAACTCTTTTTTTGTGGTGCTGAGGGTTATACCTATGACCTCACACGTGCTGGGCAACTCCCCAGTAACACTGAGCTATATCCCCAGCCCCTATCATAACATTTTAAAGGTTCCTGCATGGAGTAGTATGTCAGTACTGCATTCCTTTTCATTGCTGAGTATTATTTCACTGAATGGACATAGCACAGTGTGTTTATATCCATTCATCTGAGGATGGACATTTGGTGAGTCTCACCTTTTGGCTATTGTGAGTAGTGCTGCCAGGAATATGTGTGATTAGTCTTTGTTAGAGGATCTGATTTGAGTTTTTTAGTATAATTCCTAGGAGCAAAATTTCTGGGGCATATGGTAATTGGCCTTTAAGATTTTAAAAATGGCCGGGCGTGGTGGCTCACGCCTGTAATCCCAGCACTCGGGAGGCTGAGACAGGCGGATCGTTGTGAGTTCGAGACCAGCCTGGGCTACAAAGTGAGCTCAAGGCCAGCCTGAACGGCATAGTGAGACCCTGTCTCAAAAACAGGGCTGGGGATCTAGCTCAGCGGTCTAAGTGCCTACCTGGCAAGCGCAAGGTCGTGAGTTCAATCCCCGGTGCCGCAAAAAAAAAAAAAAAAAAAAAGATTTTAAAAATGGCTTTTGTCTTATGATCTCTAGGCTTGAGTGTAGTACTTTATTTTTATTTTTTATTTTTTAAGAAAAGAAAATCAGAGCAAAGGAAAGCACCCACTCTGCTGGTCTGCAAACCGTGGTACCCTTATCTCTGCAGATGCTGGGGTCACAGGGAAGGTGGGGTTTCTCAGGTACAATTTTGAGGGTGTGAGAATATTAGGGATGAACAGGATCATAGTGGGTCCTGGTGGCCAGAAAGAAGCAGCATAAGTGATGTCAGAGTGAGGTTTAGCTGCTTTTTTTTTTTTTTTTAAATAAAAGATCTCATTAAACTGCCCAGGCTGGTTTGACTTCAAACTTTTGATCCTCTTGCCTCGGCTTCCCGAGTGACTGGGATCACGGGTGGGTGCCACCACGCGAGCTGTGGCACATTTAGGCATCACCACTTTTCAGCCTCGTCGGGGGAGGAACAGCCACTTATCCTACCAGATCGCAGCCTCCCCTCTGCCCTGCATGGCGGCTGAGCTTGCTGGTCAAACTCCTTACAGTCAGACACACTGAGGCGTGGAGCTGCCTTACTACCTTTTAAGCCACCCTTCCCTCCCCTTCCGCAGTAGCCCAGCACTTTTTCTGTCACTGCCCTTGTCATTCGAGACTCTGGAGCTCCATAATTAAAAAAAAAATTTAATATTTAAAATTTCAAGCTGGGAGACTGAGGCAGAAGGATCACAAGTTTGAGCTCAGCCTAGGCAACTTACTTTGTAAGACCCTGCTTAAGATAAAAAAATAAAAAAGGATTAGGGGTACAGTTCAGTGTGAAGTTCTGGGTTCAATCTCCAGTATCCACCCCCCCAAAAAAAGAATAGTAAAATAAACACCAAGACACTCATCCATGGTTAACAGTTTTCTATTTTTGCTTATACTCACCATAGCTATAAATAAATTCTTTGCTCTGAATCATTTGAAGAATGCAAACATCATGTCCCTTCATTACAAATGCTGCAACGTGCGTCTCTTAAGAACATTCTTCCACATGCCTGCAATACCTTTATTATTTGAAAAATGTGAACAACAATTCCCTGATCTCATACATCTAGCCAACATTAAGACTTCCTTACTACCTTCCAAATGTGTTGTTAGTTTAGTAGAAGTGAGAGCCAGTCAGACACTGTGCATTGAATTTGCTTCGTCTCTTTGATTTCATCTAGTGTAGAATGTTACTCCTGCCCCCCATCTCATCTTTTTCCCATGAAACTGTTAGAAGGGACTAGGTCGTGTATTTGGCAGAAATGCCAAGGTACCAATTTGTTCCATCATTTCCTCGTGGTGTTAATTTGTTCTTCTATTAACTGTATTTCCTGTAACCTGGAAATTAGGTCCAGATATTTGATTAGATTCAGGTTAAATGTTTTTGGCAAGAATCCTTGATTTTATAAACGTCATATGGCATCACATCAGGAGACACACGAGGTCAGGGCTCATTATAAGCGACACTAAATCTAATCATGTTTGAAGGAGATAATTTCCAGCTCTGTCCAATTTATGGGTGACCCAAGAGTGACACTGTGTAACAGTGTGAACAGCCCCATCCACCGGTTGTCAATTATTATATGGGGAATTGGAGGCAGAATGGTGATTTTCTAGAGCTGCCTTCCCTTCTCTGTGAGCTAGCTGCTGGATTTTAGTGAAGGATGGGGTCCCTCGTTATCTAGCAATGACTATGGGTCATTCCAAGGGGTCCTTCCCTTTAATTATGAATTGTTATGGAGGGAGTTGGTGTCATGTTCTCCTCGAATGGTGAAAAATGACTTCAGTGTCAGTATGGACTCATGGATTTTTCTTCGTTCGTGGGTTACACTGATTTGAATTAGCTGTGTGACCATGGGCTGGTTGCATTTCCTTTCTGAGCCTCATTGTCTTGACTTACTCCATGACTGGGTGATTGTTACGCTTTTTCCCAGCACTTGAATCCTGGGGACTGGGTGATAATTGCCATCTCCATTGGTTTGGCGTCTTGTGGCTGGGCGGGGCCTGATTGCGCCCCTTTCTTCGCAGGTTTGTGGACTTCCACGCGGCTGCATCCACCTGCTCGCCCTCCCGAGCTTCGTTGCTCACTGGCCGGCTGGGCCTTCGCAATGGAGTCACGCGCAACTTCGCGGTCACCTCTCTGGGGGGCCTCCCACTCAACGAAACCACCTTGGCAGAGGTGCTACAGCAGGCCGGCTACGTCACGGGCATGATAGGTAACACGCGGCCTCACGCCGCAGCATGGACTTGGAGGGCCTCTCTGCAGGGCCTCAACCTAACACCACATCTCGTGCTATGCCTGCTTTTTTTGTTCATTTCTTGCTGAATGAAGCAGGAATGCTTTCAGCTGTTATAACTGAAAAGACCTAACAGTGGCTTAAAACCCATATGGAACCAGCCAGGCATGGTAGTGTACACCTGTAATCCCAGCTACTCCAAAGGCTGAAGCGGGAGGAGCTCAAATTTAAGGGCAGCCTAGACAATTTGGCGAGACTGTGTTTCAAAATAAAATAAAAAGGGGGT
>RJWT010036899.1:0-13163 GCA_004365215.1 Cuniculus paca | reverse complement strand
GGCATAAGTGCTTGCCTGGCAAGCACAAGGTCCCAAGTTTGATCCCTGGTACAAAAAAAAAAAAAAAAGCATGTTTTCGATGAATTACACTGAGTTCAAAGAGTTTATTGATTAGTTTTCAGTTTTTCCACAGTGACTGAAATTTCTCTATATTTAATCATTTAAAAGGAGTTAGCTCATAATACATAAACCAAATAAATAGATAAATATATCCTTTTGGGTTTCTTATTCTCTAATTTACCTTAATGACTTGAAGAACAAATGTCAGGATTTCTCAGGTTTTCAGAAGTAAAATGGATTTTAAAGTACTTTACATTATGCTGGAAATTTATTTAAAAATCATCAAAAAATGAATCAGAAGAAAGAGCTATTCATCTCCCATCAGAGATGAAACAAGACTTATATATGCAAGAGTAAGCAGAAAGATTATTTATAATCAAAGCAGCACCAGGTTCATAGCATTGAAACAACCTAACACCGCATACAACATTAATTCAATCCACAAATATTTTACTCAATAAAGTGACTGCAAAATCTTTGCAGTATTATTTCAATCTAAATACACAGTTGCTTACCTTAGGCTGTCTCCTGTGAACACATAGAATAGTTTTCCCAGAGATTATATAAACATCTTTCTTACTTTTTTGAGACACTATCTCAGGTCGTCTTCCCAGATCAGCTTTCTATGACAACCTCTAATAAAATTATAATCTTTCTATCATTTTTATCTTATTACTTATTTGTTTGTAATCTGCTCACTACCCCTCCCCAACTGGACTGAGACATCTTTGAGAGTAAAAACTAGATTTTGACAATGCTATATCCCCCATGCCTGGAACAAAGACTTGAGAAACATATTTTATTCATTTGAATGAGAGAATAAATGAAATACATTTATGAGAAGGAGAAGCAAAGGGCATATTAATTTCATTCTAGTTTTTACAGTTAGCTGAGGTCTATAACTGTTTCAGGAAAAAAAATGACATAATACAGAAGAAAAATGAAGCAAAGTCTTTGTAGATAAAATTTTCAGAGCTTGGCTGTTAATCTTCACTCTGTCGCTTCCTAATTGTGCAATTTGGATAAATTGGTAATCCTCTAGGCATTGGATTTTTCATTTTTAACTGTCAAACACTGATTCCCACACACACACAAGACTGCTAGTAAATTTATTGATCAAGTAAACCTAACTTTATTTGATTTCACGCTGTAGGAGAGGTCATGACTGTAGGTTGGCAGTGGCCCACAGTGGGTTGGTACTGTCCTACATCTGGACCACATCTGAGTAGTAGGTCTGGCCTGCTTTTCCAAGTAGATCTCTCAAGGGTTCAGAGAGAACAAAACTTATGACACAATG
This sequence comes from Cuniculus paca, assembly GCA_004365215.1. Classification (NCBI taxonomy): domain Eukaryota; kingdom Metazoa; phylum Chordata; class Mammalia; order Rodentia; family Cuniculidae; genus Cuniculus; species Cuniculus paca. The sequence continues at coordinate 11,806 of RJWT010036899.1, read as the reverse complement.
GTTTGGATGAGTTGACCCAATGAGGAGAAGGTCTTGAAAGTATTTTTTTTACTAAGAAATAGTATTGACCCAAAAAATTCATTTTATTTGGTTCACAGCTTTACCGTCTTAGACTGAATGTATTCTGGAAAAATAAAATAAGTTATTTTTTGTTTATTCTAAATATTTGGAAAGCAAAGCTATCTATATCCTGTATTCTTTAACACAGAACAAGAAATTACATTCATTTCAGTTCTAGAATATGAGGGTGAGAATCCCTGTCTAGCTTGCAAAGTGATAAGGATCAACTAAGACAAAGCACTTTGAAAGTTAAAGAAAAGCATGCTGCAATTACCATACAGTCTAATATTAAATTATTACCATATCCAAGGAACATTATGAGTCCCTGGTAATAATATTTAAGGAAATAAAAACACTATCTTCAGGGAGTTCGCAGTTTAGTCAGGTTAAAATCAATAATACAAATAACTAAACAAAAGTCTAACTAAGAGAATACGCTATAATAAAGGCAGTAAAAAAAACAAGTACTAGAAATACTTAAACAAGAAGGCCAAGTTTTGAAAGTGATTCAAGAAGCGATTTATGGAAGACCAAGCATTTGAGATGTTCGGAAAAAGAGAAAGGCTATTGCCAGTTGCATGTAGAAGCCAATACAATTAGTTTACACTTGACAGACAAATATCTTGAACAAATGCACATGCCATCTTAAAAACTCTTTTGCACAGAAAAGCAGTCTATGGTTCACTGACTCTGGGAAATCTGACAAAAAGTAAACGAATTTACTGTAGGCCCTGTAGGCTTTCACATGTGAACATGCATAGTCCTTCATTAACGACACAAAATATACACTCTTCCTAATTTGACGTAATCATGCAGAGACACCCTCCCCTATTTAGGGTACACAATGTATTCTAGTAAACATTGGAACGGAGAAAGAAAAATTAGAGTGAAGTAGTGTGAGAGGAAATCAGGGAATAGCAAACAGTTCTATATTCTGGGAGCAAAAAGATTCTTGACGTCCAAACTTAAATAGTTTCCTGAACACTACAATGGAGAAGGTATATTAAATATTGAAGTCTGAGCAATGGAGGAAACTATTGGTAAAGTAGAAATTATGATGTTTCAATGCTTTACATCGATCAGTTTGTCAGCCTTATACCCTGAGATAGTAAGAAAAAGTCATCAGGAAGGTAGGCTTCCTATTCCACAGTATCCAAAATGGAAACCATGGGTGAGGGATGGAATGGGGAGGAAGTGGCCATAAGGATAGAAATGAGTCAAGAAATAACGAGTCAAACTTTATAGAACACGGCATATGATAAAATTTAAGATGTGAATTATGACAAAGTCAACAGTGTTGTTGTGTGTAGTTGCTGGTAGAATCCTGGTGCCAATAAGAGTCAAGGAAAGACTCAAGAATAGGTTGATTTCAAAAAGAATATTAAAGCAGTTTTAGGCATAATTTTACAGTCTACCCTCTTTAAAAAGAATGCTTTGTATATTTAAGGTTAGCACTCCTATGTAAAGAGGCGTAAAACCAAAGCTCTCAAGAAATTTTAAGTATAAAAGTTTCATGATTATTAAACATTGTATGAGGAATATGCTATTAGGATGTTATAAATTAAATATTCATTGTGTTTTTCATTATGTGGATTATATCTTGTAGCCATACTTTCTGTCTACTAAATAGTACCTTTTTAAATGTGTAAAACAAATGCTTATAATTTTTCTAAATTAATTCTTTGTGTTTGACAGCAAAGTCCCAAATCAGTAGAAGTGCATTTCAATCAAATAATTGGCACTGTGCAAATAACTAATAAATTGATTAAGAAAGAAAGACTATAACATGAGAAAACAGTAGTTCTTCTGTGGGTGCAAAAGTCAATATTGCAAAGGAAGTTTTAAATTCTACCCAAACTGCTTAGAAATTCTCCCCAAAATTGTCTTGCCTTAAAAATTATTTGTTAATTCAGCCTAAAATACCTTCATTTCATTTAAAGTAACATAAGCCTTGTCACAGTATGAAGTTACCTAAAATAGTTATTATGTCTTTGGGCAAAAATAGGCAGACAGTATTGGCGAGAAAAGTGTGTGAATGCTTAGCTCCCCTACAGAGACAAAGATTATATGTCTGGTTTCCTAAATATCAGAAGCAAGATTGGATTAAAATTGTGCCACTGAAAGATATCCAAATGTAGCTGGGTTCTATCCAAAGTTCTTGTTTTTCAACTATACCTGATTCTCAAGGGAAAGGAAGAAGAAAAATTACCCAAAAAATGATTTTACTTTTCCTTATTTGATATTAAAAAGGTAACCTTGTCTGAGCAGATGACATAAAGAAATGAAATACTCTTTCATCAGTTACAATTTTGGAAGTTTTCTATGCTCTTAGAAAAGGAATTTCGTCTCTACATAGAATCAATAAAAATCTTTTTCAATTAGCTTTGGAGGCTTGTTTAGTTTGGTAAAATTCTCTGAGTTCTACATAAAAAATGCTAGATGAATGTAATATCTTTCTGCTTATTAAATCTGTTTCAAAGCTACAATAAAGCAATGTTCTAAGATATATTCCAACCCTGCTAGTGACCTGAAAGATGAGGTGCCTATTCATTAATTCATGGCACAGAGTATAGAACAGAAAATGGGAATTTCCAGAAATCGTTTAACAATATATGACTTTTAAAAGTATATGGAAACCAAAAGAAGTGGGAATAAAGATAAAGGGATTATAGATATAATGGCCAGTTCCAGAAAGAAATAGATAAAGCAGAGGAGATTTTTCAGGTAATAAAATTATTTTGTATTATACTTTAATGGTAGATATGACATTATACTTTTATCAAATTCTATAGAATATTATAGCACAAAAAGTGTATCCTAATTGGTGCAAAAATTGTTTAAAAGATTATTTAAGAAACCAAGGGACTCTCAGGAAATAACGCAGTATATGACAAGAGAATCTGGTTATATCACCAATGTGTGAAACAACTCCACTAAAGAAGAGAAAAGAAAAGGTGCTGAGCTAAGTAACTTTGGAAGGAGGAAAGTCTATAGGGCCACAAGGGATCAAGAACTACACATAAGCACTGTAGTCAGTAATAATGTTATTCCCAATCAGGTTATCAATTTTGATATTATCATCCAAACAAACTGGAATGAAACACTTAAGTGAAGTTTCTCACTGTTGATGAATGAGTTCACAGATAAACACAGATAAGACACTAGAACGAATGATGAGAGTTGGAGATATCAGTATAAATACAGAAATCTTTACACACAGAAATATGTATACATATGAATTAGCATAAATACATACATCTTTTGCTCCATCATCTGAGAGAACTTAAAAGGAAGACTGTCCAGCCAGATCTGTTTTTAACATCATCCATTTTTCAAAAGAGCTACCAAGATCCTTGTTAATATGACTGACTCTAAAACTGACAGGAACTATGAAAAATGAATCTGGGGCATCTTAAACCATCAGAAAGAAAGAAAAGATTCACATGTATCCAGAGCAACCACACTGATAGCATGTGACAAAAAAAAGAGTAACCAACTGAAAAATCTCCCGGCAACCAAAACTGGAAAAATTTGATCAACAAAACAAATTAAGTAGTATTTATCACAAACCAAAGTATAAAATAAATATTTATGAATTATATATATACATAAGTAAATTCAGAAAATACTCATATTCTTTCAGAAAAATTGCAAATAATCAATGTAGATACTATACTGTCCCATCTAGCAACCTAGCTATCATCCTATACATTGTCACATACTGTGAAAATTACAGGAAAGGGTGCAATGAAAGAGTGGTTTTACAATGGAGAATGCTGGCAAACACTACATCAGATGAGCAAGGGCAACAAGAGTAATGTCATGTTAATAGTACATCCACGGATCTGACATGATAAAAATGTCACCTACCAATGTCTTACATCTCTCAGTAACTCATAATTCCAGTCTTATCCTGACGAAAAACCAGGCAGACTTAAAAAGTAGAACATGGGCAGTATCCAAGACCAGGACTCTGCATAGTTATGAAGGTCATTAAAAGCAAGGAACATTTCAGAAATTGCAATCAGCAACAAGAGCCTTCTGAGATGTGACATGCAAGGTGGCATCTTATGTAGAATCTTGAAAGAGAAAAAGAAAACTAAAACCTAAGAGAATACTACTAAATTAATGACAACATTCATATTTGTTCATTAATTATAAGAAATATATCATATTAGCAGTATAGGCTGTAAATAAAGGAAAGTGGATGTGGGTTTTTTGACAACTCTCAGTGATATCTTATTTATTACATAAATCTAAATAAAATTGATTAAAAAGAGGGTTTTTAAAAGAATACTCTGATTTGTCTTCAGATCATATAAACCTTGCCTTTTTAAAAAGGAATAGTCAAACTATCGTTATTTGCAGATGACATGACACTACATAGGACATCCCAAGAACTTCATCTAAAAGACTTTTAGATTTAATAACCAAATTCATTTGTGTATCTGGGTACAAAGTTAACACTCCAAAATCAATAGCATTCCTGTACAAAAATAACAAACTGACCAAGAGAAATTAGAGAAAAAATATTCTTCACGATAGCATGGGAAAAAAAGAAATACTTAAGAATCTAACAAAGGAAGTAGAAGATCTCTACACTGAAAACTACAATACTTTGAAAAAGAAGATTGAAGGGGATATCAGCAAATGGGAAAATATCCCTTGCTCTTGGATAGGAAGAACAAACATAGTGAAAATAGCCATAACCCCAAAATTATTATACAGATGTAATAAAACCACCTTCAAAATATCAATAGCGTGCCTTACAGAACTACAGAAAACAATCCTAAAATTTATTTGGAATTTGAAAAGACCTAGAATACCAAAAACAATTCTGGGCAACAAAGGCAAGGCAAGAGGCATCACAATCCCTGACTTCAAATTTTACTATAGAGCTACAGTTATCAATACAGCATGATCCTGGGAAAAAACAGACCTGAGGATCAACTGAACAGACTGGAAGACACGGACATACTACAAACACACTCGACTATCTTATCTTCAACAAAAGGACCAAACACCTTTACTGGAAGAAAGATAGCTTCTTCAATAAATGGTGCTAGAAAAACTGACTTTCCACATGCCAAACACTAAAACTAGATCCATATCTCTCACTACTCACTAAGCTAAATTCAAAATGGACCAAAACTCTAAATATTAAAAGAGGAACACTAAATATGCTGGAAGAGAAATAGGTAGAACTCTTGAAGACATTGGTGTAGACATTGACTTTACAAACAAAACCCCAATTGCAAGAGAAATACTATAAAGAATCAACTACTGGACTCTCATCTTACTAAAACAATTTTGCACAGCAAGAGAAACCACTAGCAGAATGAAAAGACAACCCACAGAGTGAGAAATAATTTTTGCTAGCTGTTCTCAGACAAAGGATATCTGATATCTAGAACACATAAAAAATTGAAAAAAGTCAGACCCCCAAAATTTGAAGACCCAATCCAAAAATGAATATCTGAGATGAATACACACTTCTCAGATGAAAAAGTACAAACAGCAAATAAGCACATGAAAAAATGATCATAACTGGTCATTCAAGAGATGAAAATTAAAGTAACTCTGAGATTCCATTTCACTCCAGAAAAAATGGCAATTATCAAGAAACCAACCAATAACAAATGCTGGTGGAACTGTGGGGGAAAATGAACCCTTCTCCACTGTTGGTGGGAGTGTAGACTGTTGCAATCACTGTGGAAGTCAGTGTGGAGATTTCTCAAAAAACTAAGACTAGTGATCCCATTTGGCCCAGCTATTCCTCAATGGGTATATTTCCAAAAGAATTAAAAACTTCATACTACAATGATGCATGCATATCTGTGTGTATAGTGGCAGAGTTTGTAATAGCTAAATCTTGGAAACAGCCCAAATGCCCATCAACAAATGAATATATAAAAAATGTATTTTTTAATACAATGGAATACTACTCATCCATAAAGAAGGATAAACTAGAGACATTTGTAGCTAAATGGATAGACCTTGAGGCCACACTCTTAAGTGAAATAAATCAGGTACATGTAAATACCACATTGTCTTTGTGGTGCGAGAAACTGAAAGCGTAAATAAGAACCAAAATGTATAATAAGATATTGTGAAATAGGAAGAAATGTTCAAAATAAAAGGGGAACTAGGGAGGATGAAAGGAAAGATGGGAAATGAAAATAAAGAGGATGCAAGATATATCATTTACAGGTACAAATTCCCTAGGATGTGATCATTATGTATATCTAAATTGTACCAATATACTTAATTTAAAAAAAAGGAAACAACAACAAAAAAGATGAAGATGGACCAGAGTCTAAGTGCTAGATTGTTTCCACTTATTGGGCTTTGCTTTTTAATAAAACAAAGGAAGTATATGTGAGAAACATCTGGAAATAGAGCTTTAGCTTATAAGTGACATTTTTGTAAAAAAAAAATTCTAAATAAAACTAAATTCTTAGCCAAAACAAAAAGTAAATGGAAGTTGAGAGTAAAAGTTAAAGAAAAAGAACATAACTGTGGTCTCCTAATGGCTGAGATTCAAAATGGAGAAACATTAAATGGAAGAAGAGAACTAAGGAGAAGGTGGAAAATGATATTTTTCATTCTGCTTTGATCAAACTTTTATTGTAGTTTGACTTCACTTGGAAACATTCCTTTCCTGTTATTAAAGTTCTGCCATCATAGTTCAGTGATCCTACTTTCTTCTCCTGTCTCTTCAGTGAGACATAGCAATGAGAATTTGTGCCAGATATACAACCCACTCTTCAATCTTATTCTTTTTCTAACTTGGCTTTATGGTCCTTTCAACTTAATGCTGTTTCCAAGTCAAGATTTGTTCTTCTAACAGATTTGTAGAAGCCAGTTGGATCCAGATGATGTTAAATGTCCAAAGGCATAAACTGAAGTAATATGCGATGAAGTTTTCTGAATAAAACCTTGTTTGAAATTCTATTCCCATATAAACCCATCTTGTTCAGTCTGACTTTCAAGAAATGACATGTGACTTTCTAATTCCCACCAGCTTTGTCAGTGACAAAGCTGAGAGGCCTGAAATTTTTTTCTCTGAAACAACTAAAGCTTTAGTAAAATTCTGTTAAGGAATGAGAGTGTGGACCTATGGCCCCTGCTTATTTGTAGAAGCTTGGTAGGAAAAATTACTAAAGAGCCTGGAATATCCACAAATGGAAAAGTTCTGAGAAGAAGCCCTGCCCCACTGAAATCAGCACAATGCGTGGGCAGCTGCCAGAGAGGGGACATCCAGAGCCAAGCCTTTCCCCATGAGTTAGCACCATGGCGGACTTTGGGTGGAGAGAACAAGCCCCGCCCCACCCAAACCAGCGCCATGCGCAGGCTGCTGCTGGCAAGGAGACAGCCAGATCCCAGCTCCTTCTGGCTGGCGGGTTGGCAAACAAGAAGTGCCAATTCCACTCCACCCCCCTTAAGCGACTGGCTGATCCAGAGAAACACAGGCTCTGATGATAGCTATCAAGATGAAATGCAATCGGATACCTGTGGTGCTTTGGTGTTTCACTGACCTTGCAGGTCTAGGGCCAGTGGTCTGATCATCTGTCCAGAAGATTGCAGTAAGCAGCATGGCATCTGGAGGGGGGTCTCTTTCTGAGGGTAGTAGCCATTGTTGATTCCCTATAGTCTCGCTCTGAAGTTCTAATTGTTCATTGTTTTGTTGGGTTGGGTTTTATTTTATTCACTTTTGCTTTGTTTGATTATGTCATATCCGGTGACAATAGCAGCTATTTCAAAGATAGTAAGATGTATATGGTAGCCATTTTGAAATTACTGTTGTCTTATTTTGTAGTCTTTTATTGTATCCATTGTTTTGTTCTTACTGTTTCTACTCTATTCTGTTCTGTTTGATTTTTACTGTGTCCAAAAGTATGTGCAGCTATTTTGAAGACAACAAAAGGCATTATGGTAACTATTGTTGATTTTGTAATGTTGTGAAGTCCTGTATCACTTACTCTGGTTTGTTCTGATTGGTTTTATTCTGTTTTATTTTCCTTGGTTTTATCCTCTTTAAAATAAAAAAAAAAGAAAAAGAAAAGCACTTCTTACCATACAACTTATCACCCAGTAATACCAAATTCTCTTTATTCTGGGTTTCCTATTTTCTAATTATTCATAGTATAAAATGTAGGCTTATAATTGTCAATTTTCAAGTAGTCAGTCTGATTTTCTTCATACTTTATCTACCCTTTGCAAGCCATATGCTCCAAACATATTGAACTACTGAAAATTCACAGTAATTTACCCATGTGTTCACTAAATGATTAAGCATCATACATCTACTTTGTTTCAGGTGTTTTACTAAGTTATAGGAAAACAAAGATGGATAAAAATCATAATTATCTTGAAAATTAAATTACCATCTGTTGGGGAAATAACATCATATAAAACAAATATGAAAAAAATTGAACAGTCAAGTATCATAGGCTTGAAGACAGATGATACCTAGAAGAAAATAGCTACTCATTCATTGATTTATCCACCTAAAATCATGTGTGCCTACTATGAGCAAAACACCATGTTGGCTCCTTTGATACAGTGAACAGTATAGAATCACTTCCTGCATTCTTGGGTCCTATAAGCATACATAAACAAAAAGCACAATGTAAGGAAAACAAAGTCAAGCCATCCTAACAAACACAGTCATCTCTCTTATCATCTCTCAGGCCAAAATTTTCAATGGCCATGAAACTCACAAGCACTGGAATGCATGTTTTACTTTTCATACTAGAATAGCAGCTCCTCACAGGTATGGCAATATAGACAGAGAAGGCATCAATAAGCATTTGCTGAGTGAATATTTGTAACTTTTAAAATTTAAATTATGTTTAAAGCTTTCCATCTAGAAGTGTCAAATACAAAGTCTAAAAAAAGTTTGCTAAATGTGTGTGATTTATGAAAACAATTTTTATTAATCTTGCCATATATGTAAGTTGGCTGAGATAAGCTTTAAATATACTCACAAAGAAGTTCTTTATGCCAGTTAAAATTTGCACATTTGAAAGGGCCTACATAACCAAAGCTAGAGAACAGAAAGCCAATTTGTTAGGTTTTGAATCTCTAAATAGGCCTGGGTATTTATGGAAAAAAATAACAGTTTAGAAAGCCAAAGATTTTTACTTCTAAAATCTATATGGTAGGAGAAAAAGCAGGATTTATGTTCCAAAACATTGATTAGGGATGTCAAAACAAATTATTGAAAGAAGAAGGGCATTCATTTTAGGACATAAATAAAGCATTAAAAATAGACCAAAGATCATTTTAACTTCTTACAGCATTTGATAACTCTGAAGGGGAAGGGAGCACGACAGAAAATATAAGAATTGCTGGAGAGACACCCCTGTTCCTGAGACTCAAATCTTAATCATGTGTTTCAGGATAGAAGGAGGAAACTGGGAAGAGGGGTTCATACCCAACAGAATTTGCAGATCAAGTTTCTATCAATACAAAATTAAGAAAATCAAGGGCCAGGGATCTAGCTCAGTGGCCTAAGCACCTGCCTGGCAAGTGCGAGGTCGCAAGTTCAATCCCCGGTGCCACAAAAAAAGAAAAGTCCCAAAGTTGAGAAAATCTAGTTTTCTGCAACCCATGGAGAACAGAAGGAACATCTATACATGTTCCCTGTCACCGAGAGATACGTAAAACAGACAGATGGAAGGAAACTCTCCTGGCACGAAGCTCCCCACTTGTCAAGACCAATGACTGGCAAGTTGCTGACATCAGTGAGACTAAGAAAAACCACATGGCCCAAAAACGATTATTTCAGAACAAAAAAGGATAATGGCTTAAAACTGCAATGAGCAGAAAAAAAAATAAAATCAGTTGTCTTCAGAAGTATGAGTTCTTCATGAACACTTTTTATGAACCAAATCTTAAAGCAGAGTGCCACAAATTATATGCTGTCAAAGTAGTGATTAATCAATAATGAGAAAGTGATCACAAACTAAGTAATATATATATATTTACATTCCTCAAGTGCACGATTACTGCTGATGAGAGTTTTTGTGAAAATTATGTATACCATGAAAAAATGACCTTCACTGCTCTCTGACAGAAGATAATTTCCATTCTTACTCTATTCTAGCTGTTGCTTGAATGCATTAAGTGTGCTTCAATTTCAGGGAAATTATACTTGCCAAATCCTCAGCCTCAAATTTTGCAAATGCCTGTGGGGCTCTCCTTCTCTCTTCCTTAATAATTAGGTCTTCCATACAATGTCTCCTTACCAGAAAACTGTCATCAGACAAACTTATCTAAAAAGTAAACACACATTCATATCTCTCTAAACAGTCCTCATTTTCATTATTTTGCTTTATTTTCCTCTACAGTGGTTTTTAACATATGACCCAATGGTTACTCTTACCATTACAATATAAATTCTGAAAGGGAATGTTTAGTGTGATCTACAAAATGTTACATTCCCATTTCTTTAACATTGTCTGACACACAAGCATTTGGGAAATACTTAGCAAATGAAGGAAGAAAATGTTCAAGAAATATCCAAGACTTTTCTGCACTAGAGCTTAATTGTATTAGTTATTTCCTGAAATAAATCTCATATCAGCTGGTGATTTCTAATATTTTTCATTGTACAAATTTTTATTGTTAATATCATTGTTTTAATAGAATGTGACTTGCTGAAGAATGATCTTATATATTAATTTTTCAACACACCTGGAAAATAGGCCATTTGCTTATATCTAGGATAATTGCATGATTTTCTACACATACTTTTCTAATCAAATCCAAGTTGTATAATGATTGCTGAACATGCTAAAAAGCAGCTTTCAAATTTGGACTGCAAATTAAACAGGTAACTTTGTTAGAACTGAAAGAGGAAAAGTTAAAAATAAAACCCATTAGTTTTTAAGCAATTGCTATCTTTATCTACAAAATGAAAATTTCTTAGCTCTCATATCCAGAAGCTTTTACTCTTTAACAGAGAAGAAACCTATTTCTTAAATGTTTGTTTTTAATTGCTATGTGTCCATGAGGGCACACCACCTCAGTCTCATCATCATTCTCGTACTTAATTTCCTTGACTGTCTTTGGGGCATACCATCTACACACTGGAAATGAGATTATTTCCCCTTTTCAGGTTTTCTCTGAAGGACCTGTTGATACATTTCCCTAGAGAAGTCAGTCTCTCTCAAATTGATGATGTCAAGCCTTGGGATCTCTCAGTTTCTAAGTCACACCATAAAGAATCAAATGCAGATACAACTTTGAAATAAGTGGGTATAAAGGATAGGGCTAGAAGACGTTATACTGAAGAGAATGTTTAGTAACACTGTTAAATAATATTTTCTTCTGTTTCTGAGAAAAGGGGAGAGTATTCCTAATTTTGAGCACATACACTAATGGCTACCCAACACAAATCAACTAAATCTTGGGGTATGGTGGGGAGAAAATACTTTGTAATGTAGTACTGGGCTTATGGAAGGTAATGGAAACTTCTAGTTCTTTCCTGAATCTCCAACAGGAAAGACGAACAAACAAATTAATTTGAGTTGTGCATCTTTATGTGGGTTCATAAGCAAGAGAATTTCCTGAAGGCAACAACTGAGTCAGAACTCCTCTGGAAACTGAGTCTTGGACCACTAACCAAAGTAGTTGCTAAACCAGAAACTTTTGCCTTAAACCCTGGACTTTCACAAGAAGTTACAGTAGTTCAAAGTTGATAGTACCTTTAACTTTGGATACAAACAAATGTAAATCC
>RJWT010036898.1:0-13162 GCA_004365215.1 Cuniculus paca | reverse complement strand
CACGAGCATCACGATGACTGTCACAACAATGATGATGATCTGGGCGAACTCCAGCTCTGCTGCAAGGGAAAAGCACAGCTGTGAGACACTTGCCCAGTGCAGGCATGGGAGAGGAGCAGGGGTCGCTCCCTTGGTTCACAGGGCTGGCCGGAGCCCCAACAGGCTGTGGGCGACACCCACGCCACAGCCCCAGTGCCCTGCATGGGACCCTTCCTCCAGGCCTGGTCTCAGTGCCACCAGGAGAGGGCCCTAAAGTGGGGCTGCCATGCAAACGCTGAGCCGCTCAGCTGCAGCTGCCAGATCCCACGTTCTCTGAGGACAGGAAGCCCAGCCTCTGTCTCCCCACCCAGAGGAGCTGAGCATGTAGCTCAAAGCTGAGGCTGTGTCTGCCAGTGCCACCTCTCTAGAGCACCTGGGCCACCTCCTTACTGAGTTTCTGAGAGAACAGTGTAGGAAGCACACAGAGTGACAAGGAACCCCAGCCACATCCTGACTCTTGAGTGGCAGGGTCACCCTAGGTTCCAACACTGCCTGGACAAGGGACTTGCTAGATGCCACCCACACTGCCCAGTGCAGTCCCGCAGCAAGACTTCGAGTGATGTATGAGGAGCTAGTATCACAGATAGAGATTGGAGCCCTGCTCTGCCCCGCCCTGGAATGGTGTCAAGACATGGCATATGGGGCACAGGGTGTGGGGCACAGGGCTCAGTGCACAGAGAGTGAGGCTCCAGGACCCTCCTTGGACACCAGCTCTTCAATGTGCCAGCCCCATACACAGTATGCCCCGGTTCACCCCACACTGGATCAGTCACAACACCCAAGGCAACACAGACGAAATGTCCATGGTTGCTGTCATCCAGGGAATGACGAAGAAAAGCCTGTGCATGACTGACTTGGACACACAGACACATTCCTGTCTCAATTCTTTTCCCTCTGTGGTTGGTTAGGTCTGTGGAGGATACCCTGGTTACAGAGGGTGGATATACTCACAGCCTGAAACCACACTGCGCGTGCGCGCGCACACACACACACACACACACACACACACACACAGACATGCACACTGGTGCAAGGCCCTCTGGCTGCAGCAAGACCCCTGGACCCAGGACAATGCAGGAAAGCTGAGCATCCTCCCCGTCATGGCGGGGCTGGGATGACACCAGATCCCACCTCAGGCACTGCTTCACTCCTGCTCTCAGAGCCCACATCCTGATGACAATGACACCTAAAGGTGCCTGCTGGCTGGGCCACGGAAAGGAGCAGTTGGTAAGCAGCTGGTTGGGTTCTCCTTGTGCACCCAGTGAGGGTGGAGGCTGGAGGGGCTCCTCTCAAGAGGAGCAGAGCAGGTGCCATTGCCAAGGCCCACAGCCAGGCACTTCCACCCCAAGGAACAGCTGTGTCAGAGGCCTCTGAGCCTCTGCAGTCGGTGCCCAGATCAGCCCCAGGTGCCCCCAGAGGAGACACTGAGTCCATGGGTGCACAGGCCTCAGGGGCTCCTGGAAAGACAGCAGCACCCTGGGAGGGAGCTGCTGCCTTCAAGGAGAGGCACACAGCTGTCCTCGTGACTCCTCTACATGGGACCCTCCCACACGGGCCTCTGGGCACAGATCGCAGGAGACAGAACACCAGTGGCCAGGAACACAGAGGTGAACAGTGGGCTCCAGGGCCTCAGGACGACCCCTGACCATGTGCTGCCCGAGGGCAGCTCTCCCTTCACTACCCCCAGTCACCCCCATCCCCGTTAAGCAGGACTCTCCCAACCCCAGTGTCCTGTGCCAGGGCAGATGCACAGTGTGGCACAGCCTGGGGATGCAGACCAGACAGATGCCTGTGGTTTAGGGCAGTGAATGAGGAAGGAGGCCAAGGAGAGAATGCATTCTGAAAGAATCATTAAGACAGAAAGTGTTTTTAAACCCACAGGAACAGTAGCATTCTGAGAAAATAATAGGGTGCTTTGGAATTTCCATATGGATTTTGGACAGTTTTCCTGCTGCTAGACTACAGCAGACCCTGTGAGGGGAGTTCAGGCCATATTTTCCTATTCTGGCTCCTTTCTTGGGCTGTGGTTCACAGAGCTGTAATGGGTGAATTGATGCCGTCCAAGCCCCAGGAACAGCATCACAGTCTTAACGCTTACAGGGGAGGACACTGCCACTCTCGCTGTATCCGTGTCAGGACGGCAGCTGTTTCCACAGAAACATCTCCAAGACACCCCTCACCGTGGAGCAGGGAACCACAGACAAAAAAACTATGAAGCCTGTGGCCTCTGCTGTGCTCTGTGAAGAACCTGTGCTGCTCAGAGACCCACCTTGGCCTCCTAACAGGACCCATGCTGTCTGTGGGACGGGAGGTGGTGCCTTCTGCACAGATGCCCTGGGCTCTGCTCTCAGCTCAGTACAGCAGACTGACCCCAGACTGGCTGCCACCTGCCCTTCCCTGGGCTGTGTGAACACCTGGGTAGCAGAAAAAGCCCACCCCACACACCCTTCAGCAGGGTCATGGGGACCATAGCTGGCCTGCTAGGGGACCTTGCCTCCAGGTGGCCCCGTTCCCAGCAAACTAAGTGCCTGCGATCTCCGCACAAGGTGACCCAGCACCCCTAGGCTAGTTTTGCGTGGCTCCTGCAGGTGAACCACCGTCTGAGTTTCCTTCCTGTCTCTGTCCTGCTCAGCCTAGACAATGTGGTGATACGCTGACAGCCAGGGAGAGCGTTCTTGCTCTTTATTATGGCTCCATGACACTTTGGAAATGCCAGTAAATCCTTCCTAAAATCCTACAGAGCCCGGGAGAGGAGGTGGCAGGAAGAAGGCTGGGGGTGGGGTTAGAATCTACTAGAACTAATTGGCTCAAGGTGCTGAGCTGTTTGACTAAAAAAACACTTTGGAGATTGAAGGGCTGCATGAAAATTCACACTCAGTGGCCACCATGGCTCAGGGGATACTCAGCCTAAGTTGTAAGAAGGACTTTACAGCTCAGGGTGCAGAAGGCCAGTGACACTGATAGCCTCAGCAGTGGATTGGCTCCTCCAATTTATCTTACAACAAGAACAACAGAAGGGGGTACCCACCCCACAGAAACACTTGGAGTGGGTGTGCCCTTGTGCCCTGTTGCTTTACCTTGTCACAGCACCTTTCCACCTCTTGACGTCAGGCTCCCAGTGTGTCTGGCCCCAGCGTGGCAGTGACAGGGTCTCACTAGCACCATTCTCCAGTCCTGCTGTGGACACATTCCACCCAGCATTCACCAATGGCTTCTACGGTGCTGGAGTTCTGCCCGAGGTTTTCCTATTTTGCGCCCAGTGACCAACATTCCTACCTGGAGGTGTGGACAGCCACTGGGCCAAGAGGCTCCTGGTTGCTGGAAGCTACCTGTTTCTATATTCTTATTTACATTAATATTTACAAAAGACAGTTTGCATGATGATGAAATTGGGAGATGTGATGGGTGCAGTGATGTCACCAACCCCAGTCCTGCCCACACTCCTATGTCAGCATCAGCAGGACAGGATGGCAGGTGTCACCTGGGGCCCTGGGACGCAGACCATGAGGCCAACTCTGTGTGACACCTGCAGCCTGTTCATCCAGCACAGTGCCCTCCCACTGCAACTTAGCATCTAGGGTTTACTCCCTCTAGAAAGAAATCTACTTAAATATATTCCAACCAAAGATGACATGAGGTTTTCTGAAAAAACAGCAAGGAGTGGGCTGGGGCTATAGCTCAGCAGCACCGCGTCTGCCTGGCAAACATGAGGTCAAGTTCAATTCCCGGTACCAAAAAAAAAAAAAACAAAAAAAACCAGCAAAGAGTAACCGTGATTATAATCCCTTTAAAAGTCTCCCTGCCATGCTATAAACAGAGAAAACACACCCTCAAAACCACAGCTTCCCACATGACACGTGTAAAATCAACTTCTTCTGCACGTCAGTAGGGCACAGACACACGTCTGAGGCCAAACCTTGAGAAGCTGCAGTGTGGTGGTGTGCCATGGTAACACCACACACAGCCTCAGCAGCAGCACCATTGGTGCCAGAGTAGCCTTTGTTTCTCCTTAATTAGGGCAAATAAGAATGACACATGTGCTACAGCAATAGTTCTGGCTGTAGGCAGAGTTGTCAAAACAAAACTAAACTCTGTTGGTTATGACCAGCACTGAAACAGGCAGCAGCCAGAGGCCAGTGCCTTCTGTGGGCAGCAGTCACGGGCACAGACATCACCACCATCCAGGGCCGAAGACCCCACCCTTGATTACTGAGGGAGGGGTTGGGGAGGGCAGAAGAACCACCAAGGGAACTCCCACAGCTGCATGTGGGTTAAGACACAGGAGAACAAGAAGAGGGACAGCTGTCACCACTGTGGCAAGCCAAGCTGGTGTGAGCCATCCTGAGTGATCTCTAAGCTGCAAACAGAGTGAAGCTAATCCCAATCACAACCCCAGCCCCTGCCATACCACAGACTGGACAGCCCACCCACGCGTGGTGGCCCTGGGAAGAACAGGGCACTGTACCCACTCCACGCAGGGCCCCCTCACCCCCAGGGAAGGGGTCCTGGGGCGGCGACGGTGGGAGACTGAGGTCCAGTCCTCAGAGAGGACAAGCAAGTGCATGATGCACACCTGCTCTTTAGAACCTGGGATGCAGACAACTTCAGGGCCCAAGCAGGCAGCCTGTCCTTGGTTGGAGCACACGTCTGAATCCGGAATGTCTGTAAATGGCCTGCTGTGGCATCTGGATCACTGAAAACGAGTACTTTGTGTACCCAGTTAAGCCAAAGTGTTTCTTGTCATTGCAGGCACACTTCTGTCCTGCCCAGCTGCTTCCTGACCCCTGGATGTTTCCACAACAGCCAATCTCAATTAAGCTCCTTCTTTGCCCTCTCCAGCATCTCCCTGTCCAGCCTGCGTAATGATCATGTCTGAAGACTTGGACTTCACGGGTGAAAGCTCAGTCCTGTGTGCCCAGCCTGCCTCCTGCTCTGGGGGGTGGATTCACACGGGAGCCCTGGCTTGTGCTGCCAGCACTCATCAGGGGTTGTCTGGGTTCATCTGCCAGGTGGTGTTTTCAAAAAGAACTTTTTTGTGTGTGGTAGATGTTGAATCCAGGGCTTCACACATGCCAGGCAAGTGTTACACCACTAAGCCACACCCCCAGCCCTGTTTGAGACAGTTTAGCTGTGTTACCTAGGTTGACCTTAAAGTTGAGATCCTTCTACCTCAGCCTCCCTGACCTCATCCCCTGGTAGATGGGACTCTAGGCATGCACCACTGTGATCAGTGGTATCCTTGCTCTTTGTGCCTATCCACATTTAAGTACCACTTGAGGAGGCATGCTTCAGGACAAAGTTCAAAGTCGTAATTCAGAGGTGCAGGCCCAACACACATCTTGTATTGTGGACTATAGTAATAAGTGAACTGTTGGGGTCCACTTTTGTTTTTGTTTCTGTTTTGTTTTGTTTTGTAGTACCAGGGACTGAGCCTAGACCTTTGCACTGGGCAACATTCCCAACTCTTTTTTACATTTTTGAGACATTGTCTTGTTAAGGTGCTAAGTTGCCTAGGCTTGGGTCAAACTTGTGATCCTCCTGCCTGATAGGTGTTGCCTTGGTTCCTTTTCTCATCACTGAGACACAATACCTGATGCTCACAAGTTAAAGGAGGACAGGTTTATTTAGCTCACAGTTTGTAGAAGTTTCAGTCCATAGTTGGCTGGCTCCAAGGCAGGGTGGCATGGCAGAGGAGAAACAGTTCATGGTGGAGCAGGCAGGAAGCAGGAGTAACACCCTGCCTTCTTTCTGTCCCTTTATAGTCCATCCAACCTACAAGCCTATCAGTTGGTGCCACCCACATCCAGGGTGGGACTTCCACTGTCCACATCCAGAATATGCTCACATCCTTAATCCCAGTGTCACACACCCTAGATCCAGCCACCTCTGAAAATCCCCACCTAGGAGCACATGAGGTTGGGGGGGCATCTAGATACAAGCCATAATAGGTGTCAGTATTTGTTTCCCTCATTTCAAAGAAAACAGCAGTGCACATGACCAAAGGATGCAGGAGAAATGAGTGTGCCTGACAAAAATGAAGGTGTGAAAGTGCAGAAACCTCTGCATCTGAGGACTCTTCCTGCTTCTTGCTCGTTAAGCTGCATCTCTACATGAATCCTCTGGTGAGCTAACTTGCTTTACCAATGTGGGTTCTGGGGGTCAGTAACATGTCTCCAGGTTGCATGAGGCTAGAGGCCCCTCAAACAGGCCTTTCCCAGGCTTGTTGGTAGCCACATCACGAGCTTGCTCTAACGACATTGGCCACAGTTCCTCCAGAGAAGTCTGCAGTTCATTAACCTCTGTCAAAAGTTACTGCTATGGTTTGTGTCTAGGTGGTGCCCCCAAGCCTTATGCAGCGATGGAGGTGGCTGAATCCAGCATTGTGATTGGTTTGTTGTCTAGCGCTGGGATTAGCAGTGTGAGTACTGCACCCACCCAGGGGTGGAGCCAGCATACTATATAAGGGAGGGAAGAAGGTGTGTTCTCCTCTTCTCTTTCTCCCTGTTCACTCTTGCTGCTTGCAGCCCCCATGAACAGCTGCCCCTCAGCCACACCACCCTGCTTTGGAGCCAGCTGAGTATGAACTGAAACCTCCAAGAACTGTAAGAAATAAACCTTCCCTTCTCTAATTTTGGGTGTTGGGTATTTTGACTCAATGAGAGCAAAGTAACCAAGACAGTTACTAAGAATCCCCAGCTCCAAGGAGGAAGCACCCAGGCCCTTAATGTCACCCCATAGCCTTGCCATCCTGTGGGTCACTGCTAAGCCTCCACAGAGTGGCCTCAGCCAGGCTCTGGAAGCACAGGCTAAGGCAGCCCAGTGTCTGTGTGCCCCAAGTGGCTGCAGGAGCAGAGAGGGTGGCTTCACATCACAATGACATGCCAACACTAGGGCTACCAGAGCTCATCAGCTTTGGGGACCCTCCAGGTGGTGAAAGAGACTCTGCTACACTGGTGCTTCTCTGCTTCACCTAAGCCTCCAGCTGAGCCCCATCTCTGACCTCATCCCAAGGGCTCTCAGGTCACCCACAACCTCCACACAGGGTCCCTCAGTGCACCTCACAGTCACTGGAAGAGCTAGAAACATCATCCCTGTTCCAGGGACTTCCGAGCACCATGCAGGTCTATCTTCCCACCAACCCTGTAAGGCGCATGTTCTTTCTCCTTTGTACACAAGGGAACCAAGGCTTGGAGGAGGTCATGTGGCCACTGAGAGGCAGGCAGGAGCTGAATCCAGACAGTCAGAAGCTCCCACCTCCCAACCTCCTTTCACTCCACTGGCTGTGAACGGAGAATTATCCAGCAATCACCCCATGTGAAATTCCCCAAAACTCACACAGATGTCAGCAGACCAACATGGCTGGATTTGACTTCTTCGCCTAACTGCTCCCTTCTTTTGGGCATGAAGGGATGTGTTAACTTTCAAGCCTGTGTTCCACATACTGCATCTCCACGTTACCACAGGCTCTTGGTCCATGTGTCTCGAGTACCAGTTAATGCAGCTCCCATTAAGAATTGATGGCTCTGTCCTTACACTTTCCCATTCTTTGAGGTTTATGACTATGATGTAAAATTTTGCTTTGATATGAAATTTTCCATATAAAATTTAAGCCCTGGAATTTGGCCTTCAGAAAACAAAACAGTACATTTTAAACAAATCTATTGTGCCTAACGTCATGAGGGAAGATTTTAAAAGAACATAAACTTTATGTTCAAAACAGTAACAGTTTGGTATTTATGGACATTAGCCTATAACATGAAATAATTTACAAATGTATCCTTGGTGCTTAAAAAATCAAAATACAGAGAGGTCTTTATATACAAAGCCGAATGCTCTGCATGTGCTCCAACCCATCTTGTTAGAAATATCAGCAAACACAGAAGTAAGCAATGCTATGAAGCCAGCAAGTGGTCATTAAGAGGTCAGGCACCAAGACAGATAAAACAATAAGGCAGAGGATGAATAAGGAAATAGAAGACTTAGACAAAAGTACAAGTCAACAAGATATCTACAGAACAACCCAGTCTGCAATGGCAGGACATAAAATCTTCCCAGAACTCATGAAACATTCTCAAGGCTAGGTCATATGCTAGACCATAAATTGAGCCTCAATAATTTGAAAAGCACTAAAACCATACAAATTATGTTTTTTGATCATGTCAACCAAGTGGCAATCAGGAAGACTCTCCAGAGACTCTGAAGAGCTCAAAAGAAGATGCATGTGCCATAGTAAACTCTGAGTGAGCCCAAGGAAGTTGAAACAAAAGGAGATTTATAAGGTGAAACCAAGAGGATTACAAAACACATCATTGGCCACCCAGGTTAATGCCAAGGCTGGTGTCCACCTAAAACTGCCCCACCAGGTGCTGGGCAGGTGTCTTTGCAGAAGTATTTTCTGGGTAAGGTGTGATGGTGCTTGGGGCAAGGCCATGCTTCTAGCAGTCTTTTCTGAAAGGTTCTTGTCACTCATGTATTAGATCACCTCCTTTTCAACTGCTCAGTGTATTTATTCACTTGGTTAGGGCTTGACAAAAGTAACTGCATTTTGATTTTGACAACTTTGAAAATCACACTAGAATAAAATTAGAAATGAAAGTAGAAAGAAATTTGGGGAAGTCACAAATATGTAGGAAATAAATAATATACACCCTAAAAATTCATGAGTCAAGAAGAAACCATAAGGAAACATCTTCCAGAAAGAGAGTGTATGGCACTACTGGCTTCCCATTCTGGGTCTTCAGAACGTGGGTGGAGGAGCAGTCTGGCCCATTCATGGGAGCCACAAGCTGTGCCCATGAGCTAGTGGTGTGAGGGAGTGTGGGGAGAGGGCATGTGGCCTCTCCCTCTGTCCGCCGTCACTAACTTAGACCTACAAGTAAGCACTGGTTAAAGAAGGAAGCAAAAGACACACTGATAGGGAAGTGCTGGCCAGTATTTAAAAATTATAATCCTAACTGTAACAGAATGAGCTGGTTTTTAGAAAAACTGATACTAATTCATAAATATGTATTAATTCATAGTATTAATTCATTTTAAATATTTGGTAAGATTCACCAGCAAAGCCCTCTGAGCTTGGGCTTTTTTTTTTTTATGGTAAGTTTTAAAATTACCATTTCAATCTCTTTACTTGTAAACATTTAGATTTTTCTATTTTTCTTGATTCAGTCTTAGTAGTTTGTGCATTTCTAGGGATCTGTTACCTAGTTTGTTGGCAGGAAATTGGTCACAGTATTTCATTAACATCTTTTGCATCTTAGCAGGAGCGCTAAGGCTCTTCTTTCATTCATGATCACTGTAATATCCTCTTTTTGTCAGTCTATTAAAGGGTTAGTTTTCTCTATTTCATTGCTTTCTTCTCTAGTTCTTTGGCCTATGTTACAGTTTGTGTCTAGATGTGTTCCTAAAGCTTTATGCAGTCAAAGATGGGGCTTTTCAGAGGTGGCTGGATCCAAGGTGTTACGCTAAGATGAAGGGTGCTATGCTGGGATTAAGTGTGTGTCACCACCTTCTCTCACCAAGGATCACTTTAACAGATTACAAGATCTGTAAAGGAAACCAACAGTAAAGGAAAAGGTGTTTACTCAGCTTTCTAGGCACACGGCTAAACAAAGGCACGAGAAAGCATACAGTAAACTCAGGACCACAGGATGAAAGAAGCCACTTCTTCCATAACAAGGTCAAGACAGCGCCAAGAGACCAGTGGTGACCACAGAGTCACTAGGGAAAGAACGCCTGCTCTTGAGCACAGACAGAGACAAAGGCCCCCACAACGCACCCCCGGGTGTACAGGAGACAGGGCTTGTTTGTCCCTCACCAGGGAGGTGTAGTCAGATGGCTGCACTTCTACCTCAAAGATTCTAAGGGCAAAAGAGAAAAGTGAAATGTATGTATAAGGCATCACTGCAATGGTATATTTGAAAATATACTCCTTATTGAAGCCCCACCCATGGATTTATTTTTAATATTCGCTCTAAAAATAAAAGATTTCAGTTTCAGAAAACAAAGAAATAAGTAAATTCATCCCCAGCCTTTAAACTTTATATATTTTTTTATAAAATTCCTATGAAGAACATACTGCTCTACCTGGTGCATTGATGAGAGAGAAGGTGAAAATAAAGTTATTCAAAAGGAGACGAGAAGGAGAAGGAAACAACTGCCTGGGTGAGGAAGCTGCAGCCTTCATCCACTGGGAGGACAAGGACATAGCTGTGGGAAATTGTTTCCAGTCTGAATGACATTGGCACCATGTCCTCTGCAGGAACTGGGAAAACGATGCAATCCTACCAGCTGTGCTGGATTCTGATGGGAGGTGTTCCCTAAGACCAAAATGAAGATGTCAGCAACTTAAAGAAACAGCCGTCAAAGTTATGTGAAAGAGATTCAAGATCAGTGGTTAGTACGTCAACTTACGTTGGGATTAAATTTTCAAGGCTGAAAGCAACCCTTGCCTTTTTATATACAGCTAAGGTGAAGGAACTAGGCCCAAGATTCAGCAGGAGTAAACGGGGTTATGAAGGAATTAAGGCTCAATTGTGAACAACAGTTCTAACTCTAAGCAGTAGGAAGTGCTAACCCTGCTGTCTACCTGGCTGGGCACTGGCCCCACATCCACCAGAGAGAGGCCACTGTCGTAACTACCATCCACATCCACTGGGGACAGAAGAGAGGCCTTGACGGAGAAGTCACTGGGACTGTTGAGCCCTGTGCCTGCACTGCTCCACCCTGTGGCACCAACAGCAGACCCAGACTAGGCGGTGCTGGGCTCAGGTGCAGGGGGCTGAAGGACACGTAGCTCTGTCTGCGGAGGACACAGGACAGATGGGAGCTCTCAGTAACGGCCAGGGCAGTGTGGTCCTTCCACTCCTTCCAGGTTATAATACAGCACCTGGCACCTGGCAGGGGCTCGATGAATGCCTTGCAATAAGCAGAAGTGCAGCTGTTCCTTGATTTTAAGGCTCACAAGCGCAAGCCTCATTCTTATTCCAGCCTGGACAGGGTCTTACCTGCATTCACCTTTCTGCTGAGAGTCTGCTGCATTTGTCAGCCCAGAGAGATGTGATATAAGCTCTTCCCCCTTGTCCGGTGCTTCTTCAGGCAAGGAAACTAAAGATAAGGACTGCCTACTCGTAATCGCCAACATGGGCAGGAAAGCCAAGCACACAACCTGGACAAGAGGAAGTGTAGAGAACTCAATCACTGTACTTGGAAGGAAAGCGCTGAGAGATCTGGACAGAAAGCTGCGATTTATCCTGGTCTTGAGATGACTCGGGAGGCAGAGCTAAGGCACTCACTGCAGGACTTTTTCAGATAACTTCACTTGCTTCCACACTGCAATCCCTACTTAAATTTAGCCTAAAATTAAACACAATTAAAAGAAGTAGTAATAGTTTTTGTTCGGGGTTAACAAGGAATGACGAATCATGCAGGCATTCCTCCACTAATCATCCAACAGCCTACCTGCACGTTAGCCTTCAAGAATGCTGGGCACTATGCCCCTCCCCAAGTGGCACAGCTGAGTAGGTCCTGTTTTCAGAGGAGCTGGAACTGCTGGGGGACAAGGCACATAGATATGAAACAACTGGCAAGCACCGAAATGCAGACAGAACACCCAACCACGGGAGAAAACAGTTGGGGGAGGACTTCTGGGAAGAGGTGGCCATTAACCTGAGTCTTACAGCATAATTAAAAATTATCCAGAGGTAGGAGAGAAGGACACCATTCCAGAGAAGAACAAGGCGTATCTGGGACACTGAGCAACAGGAACAGCTACAATGTGGTGACAGAGGCTGAGGAGGGTGCAGGCTGACTCCCGCTGTGACCCATCCTTCAGATCAGGGAGTGCGAAAGGGAATGGGGCCTAGTGACCCCTGGACTTCAGCTCCTGGGCTCACCTGGTATGCTGAAGATGGTTTCAAGGAGGAGGAGAGTGGGGGGCAGCTGCACCAGCACTTGGATGGGAGGAGAAGGATAGGCCGGGGGGTTACAAGTTCAGTTCTCCTCACATTCACAGAACCTGTGGAACTAAGGGGATCCCTGGAGAAGGCCAAAGGCAAAGTCTAAGATGCGGCACCTGAATGCCTGGGGTGTGACTTGCAAGAGAATCTCCATGGTCACTGTTGAGTTTAGAGTCACTCAACACTCCTTAGTGTGTGCCAGCACCAACAAACCGCTTGTTGAGTGAATGAATGGAATCTACTCCAAGGGTCAGGTGACCCAGCTTCCTCTATGTAAGAGTGTCATTGGGCAAATTTTACCAATGTCTCTTAAAAGTTAGCTTCTCAGTTGAAAATATATCTTTGAAACAGTTTCTAAATCTGCTCCCTTAAAAATTCAAGGTCCAACTATTTGCTTTCTTTTTGGAACTCTAATACCTGGCAGGTCTCTTCGGGCCTGTGGGTATAGGGTGTGGAAACCCACAAGTTGTTGAATGCCTCATCATACCCACTCAAAGGGACATGGCAGAAACAACAGAAAAGTCATGCCCATTAGCCTGAGATTCCAGTACCCTTCTCCAGCATGGCCAGGCCCAACCACTGGTCTCAGGATGACTTCAGAAAACATACATTCATCCATCTCACAGCAGTCATCAAAAACACTCTCATCCATCCTCACAGCCCTAGAAGAAACACACCTCCATCCCCCGAACAGTACTGAGGGAAGCACACACCCATCCTTCTCATAGCACTGAGAGAAACATATCCCCATCTTCCTCACAGCACTGAGGGAAAGAACATCATCGCTGTCACAGCACTGAAGAAAACACACCTCCACTTCTCTTCACAGCACTGAGGGAAACACAACCCATTTGCCTCACAGCATTGAGGGAAACACATTCCATCCTCCTCACACCACTGAGGGAGAAACACACCCTCATCCTTCCTCACGACACTGAAGGAAACACCATCATCTCTCTCACAGCACAGAGGGGAATGTACCCCCAACCCTCTCATAGCACTGAAGGGAATGCATGCCCATTCCCTCTCACAGCACTAGGGGAAAAGCACCTCCATCCGTCTCACAGCACTGAGGGAAAAGCACCCCCATCCCTCTCACAGCACTGAGGGAAAAGCACCCCCATCCCTCTCACAGCACTGAGGGAAAAGCACCCCCATCCCTCTCACAG